>JAWNPD010000079.1:5000-58048 GCA_035045305.1 Drosophila maculinotata
ACACACACACACACACACACACACACACACACACACACACACACACACACACACACACACACACACACACACACACACACACACACACACACACACACACACACACACACACACACACACACACACACACACACACACACACACACACACACACACACACACACACACACACACACACACACACACACACACACACACACACACACACACACACACACACACACACACACACACACACACACACACACACACACACACACACACACACACACACACACACACACACACACACACACACACACACACACACACACACACACACACACACACACACACACACACACACACACACACACACACACACACACACACACACACACACACACACACACACACACACACACACACACACACACACACACACACACACACACACACACACACACACACACACACACACACACACACACACACACACACACACACACACACACACACACACACACACACACACACACACACACACACACACACACACACACACACACACACACACACACACACACACACACACACACACACACACACACACACACACACACACACACACACACACACACACACACACACACACACACACACACACACACACACACACACACACACACACACACACACACACACACACACACACACACACACACACACACACACACACACACACACACACACACACACACACACACACACACACACACACACACACACACACACACACACACACACACACACACACACACACACACACACACACACACACACACACACACACACACACACACACACACACACACACACACACACACACACACACACACACACACACACACACACACACACACACACACACACACCTCCGAGCTAGTTTTCTAGCATTGATGACCCAAAAACGCTGTCGCACAAAAGCACATAATGCATGTGCTCCGACATGGTTTCGATGCGTATATTCAAACAATATCTTTACAACAATATGATTGTTTGGCAATACAATGGGGTCTTTGGTGTTAAAGAGACAGTCTGACACCTACGCAAATTATTTCTATACCCTCAGACATGTCTAGGAACGGATTAAGTGCTTGAAGAAAATCTTTAGCATATTTGCTACCTCCTATTATATCATCTACTATAATCTGAGGACAGACTAGCAGGTTAAATTTGTTGCTTCGCTGTTCGGGGAGCCCCTCTGGGCTTTGCCATTCCACTATTGTTCACTGCTCATCAGGTAACTGCAAGAATTGTGGTCTTCGCAACCACAACGACGATACCTTTAGCTCACTTGTGTGCAGCCCCCGAGAAACAATATCTGCTGGATTTTGCTTCGATTCTATTTTGTACCACTCCTGTGCGTTCGATAGCTCTTGAATTATCGCAACTCTGGCAACAAAGGTTGACCAACGACTAGCATGCGCTGCGATCAAAATAAGAACGATTGTTGAATCTGTGAAGTAACTGACCTTAGCAAACGATTCGGGTGCACATTTTTTGCCATAAGCTGAGCTAATTGTTTAGCACCTTCTTATTCTAATCTGGGTAGCGATAATACTCGAACAGGTGCAACCTTCGATTAGGCTGCCAACAAATTTGCTGAAATGCCTCCCTGATTATCAATGATTGCTCGTCACCACATAATATCCTTTTGAACGCAACTTCGTAATTTTTTTACACACACACACACACACACACACACACACACACACACACACACACACACACACACACACACACACACACACACACACACACACACACACACACACACACACACACACACACACACACACACACACACACACACACACACACACACACACACACACACACACACACACACACACACACACACACACACACACACACACACACACACACACACACACACACACACACACACACACACACACACACACACACACACACACACACACACACACACACACACACACACACACACACACACACACACACACACACACACACACACACACACACACACACACACACACACACACACACACACACACACACACACACACACACACACACACACACACACACACACACACACACACACACACACACACACACACACACACACACACACACACACACACACACACACACACACACACACACACACACACACACACACACACACACACACACACACACACGGGTTGCAATTTTGAAATTCTTTCTTTTATTTGATCAAAATTACTGCTAATACGGTTAAATACTATGGTTTTTGCGCAATATACCCAGCATCGAATACTTTTGTGATTCACTGTACTTTTGAACACACAACTTTCATATATACATATATTCATATCTTTTCCAAGAAATACAAGAATTCTTACCAACGATGGCAACATAATATACATTCCAAAGCAACTTACAAGCTGCTACTCAGACCAACATGGTCAAACCCAAATCACCCAGAATCGAGCGAATAGATGTTCGGATCATACAGAAGGGGTAAAACACTTGTTCGGGAACTAATCCGGAAGTTCGAACAGATCAGTGTACGTTGAACCTCTAGACCAAACATAGTGAGGGATTTGCATAGCTTAGCGTAGCCAGGTTCGATAAAAGGGGAACGACGAGTTTGATCCGAACATGACTCTTGCTCTTCGAATACGGCATGAACACGAGTCAAACCTTTTGGACCGACAAGTAGGACTGGAACATGTTGCTTTCTGTCCGAATAGATCACTAACGCCAGTCGAACCTTTTTCCCTCTAACAAGTTAGGTTTATACTGGTCGAAGGGGTTGTCACAAGCTATGCACAACAGTGTTTGAACATGCTAGTGAGACAAGTTTTACCCCTCGTGTCGAACATTAGATTCGTGGAGAGAGCTAGTCAAGCTGGACGTGAACATGTATTATACGATCCAAGCTGGATGGCGCATCGAGTTTACATTATGAATAAGTGCAGCATTCGACAAGCTGGACGCGGACATGTGTATACGATTCGAACAGGTCACTGAAGCGCGACGAATTTTTTTTCGGATAAGAAGAGGGGATCGATAAGTTGGACGCGAATATGCTTAAGCTGTTCGAACTGGTCACTTAAATAAATCGTTCATAATCAGTAAGGCAGGGAATATGCAATTATTTTAAACCAAAATTAGTGCACTTTTGCAAATATGGTAATGAAATAATTTCATTACAACACACAACAAAATGAAAATTAGTGCACCTTTGCAAAAAAGATTACTGAAATAATATCATTACAGCACACAACAAAAAGAAAATTACTGCACCTTTGCAAAAATGATTAATGAAATAAAATCATTACAACAACAACATATGCAAACAATACATCACTTATAATTATTTTAATAATTACAAGACCTTACATTTGAGCGGAACACTGCAGGGCGTCAGGACACCGTTCAAATTAAGATTATCCGGTCATGTATGATGGGACTGAAAACAATTAGGTAGGCCGCTTGATAGTTCAAGGACGATTTTTACAACAATCTCGAAATAAAATGCCTTGTGCTGCTGGTTCGACCGAGTCGGTTTCCAATATTATTTTTTTTATGTTCTATTAGGTATGGTCCTCTCTGCTTCTTTTTATCTCGATAACATCTTTCATATACATAGTTTCATAACAAATCGCCTTTGTGCATAAGCACTGTAACTATCGCCGCATTTCAATTTTAATACAATTCAATATCTTAGTGCTACAAATTCATTTAACTAAAACTTTTTATATATTATTAATTCAGCTCCCGGCCATAAGCCATTTGCGCTTAATTGGCGTAATTATACTTCCGGCCTTGGAAACTCCTTACAACAATTCTACTCTTCGGCATCAATAGGTATCGGGCAGTTCTTGTGTATGTTGCTATGAAAAAGTCCTGATTTGGTTTTGATGGTGACTACACAAACTACTTCATCAGCGCCAGGATGAACTTGTGTACACTGCCCAAAGCCCATTGCCCTGGGGGTATGTTGTCTTCTCCAATTAAGACTAAAACGCCTTGTTGAATGTTGTTGCATACGGAAGACCACTTGCTTCGCTCTTACAACAAAGTCAAATATTCCAGCGACCAACGTCTCCAAAATTTTCCATCGATTAGTAGCAGACAACATCAAATGGCTCAGGTATGCAGTTGAGTGGTCGACCAATTAAGAAATGGCCCGGCGTCAATGCCTCCAAGTCATTACTGTCTGATGAGAGTGGCTGAAGCGGTCGTGAGTTCATCACCGCCTCTGCTTGTGCTATAGCTGTGACCATTTATTCGTAGTTTAGTGCTATGGTATTGAAGCTTCGAACCAACAATTGCTGCGCTACTTATACCGCGCTCTCCCAAAGCCCTCCAAAATGCGGCGATATGGGTGGAATATAGTGAAAATTAACACCGAGGTGGCTGCACTGATCCACAATTTAGTGCTTGCCACAGTCATTCTAGATTAAGTCCACTAAAGCACAAACAAAATCGCTTGAGTGCTGCTTCAAAAGCGTTTGTGCTCAGGTCTGACACAAGCTCTAGATGGCAAGTCAAAAAGTACACGAAAACGCATAAGTTCACCTTGATAGGCCGTCGTTCTCTTTGGTTGAAGTGCATCCATAGTGGTCCAGCGTAGTCGAGTCCAGTACGTTCAAAGGGGCTCACTCCCTGTTGTACTCGGCCTGCTGGTAAGGAACCCATAATTTGCTTAGCTAATACTGGACGTTGTCGAAAACATGCAATGCAGCTCCTTACTGTCCTCCGAGCTAGTTTTCTAGCATTGATGACCCAAAAACGCTGTCGCACAAAAGCACATAATGCATGTGCTCCGACATGGTTTCGATGCGTATATTCAAACAATATCTTTACAACAATATGATTGTTTGGCAATACAATGGGGTCTTTGGTGTTAAAGAGACAGTCTGACACCTACGCAAATTATTTCTATACCCTCAGACATGTCTAGGAACGGATTAAGTGCTTGAAGAAAATCTTTAGCATATTTGCTACCTCCTATTATATCATCTACTATAATCTGAGGACAGACTAGCAGGTTAAATTTGTTGCTTCGCTGTTCGGGGAGCCCCTCTGGGCTTTGCCATTCCACTATTGTTCACTGCTCATCAGGTAACTGCAAGAATTGTGGTCTTCGCAACCACAACGACGATACCTTTAGCTCACTTGTGTGCAGCCCCCGAGAAACAATATCTGCTGGATTTTGCTTCGATTCTATTTTGTACCACTCCTGTGCGTTCGATAGCTCTTGAATTATCGCAACTCTGGCAACAAAGGTTGACCAACGACTAGCATGCGCTGCGATCAAAATAAGAACGATTGTTGAATCTGTGAAGTAACTGACCTTAGCAAACGATTCGGGTGCACATTTTTTGCCATAAGCTGAGCTAATTGTTTAGCACCTTCTTATTCTAATCTGGGTAGCGATAATACTCGAACAGGTGCAACCTTCGATTAGGCTGCCAACAAATTTGCTGAAATGCCTCCCTGATTATCAATGATTGCTCGTCACCACATAATATCCTTTTGAACGCAACTTCGTAATTTTTTTATTGCTGTACCGATCCACATTTTAGATTTCTCTGATAACAAAATAGATTTCTCTGATAACAAAATAAAGCACGACAGAAGAACCGTTATATATTTTTTGCTTTTTTTTTGTATTTTTGACGTAAAAGCATGCTCTTTTTAAGCGTCATCAGATTAGCAAATGTAATTTTAGTTTTTTCGCTTATATTGGCACGCACGGGCACCAAATTTTTTGTGTTGCTTAATCCAGTAAATTGCATTAGCTTAACGCTTAAAATGAGAAGAGGAACTATACTATCTTTGGAGGAAATATCAACTTAATTTATCGATAACTTTTGAAATAATTGAGATATTGAAAAAAAAAAGATGAGTTTGTTTAGAACCGGCAGTACAGTAACTTAAACCTCAATATAAAGTTTCTAGCTTTTATGAATTTCAAGGTTTGCCCGAAAAACACTTGTCTGAAATCGATATTTATCGATTTCTTTTGAACGGGATGAGATATCGAAAAAAAATGATAAACTTGTATCGTCCGGCCACTACGAGAACTTATATTTCCAATATGAAGTCTCTAGCTTTTGTAGTCTCTGAGAAACACGCGTTCATACAGACGGACAGACGGACATGGCTATATCGACTCGGCTATTGATACTGATCAAGAATATATATACTTTATGGGGTCGGAGATGCTTCCTTAGGCCTGTTACATACTTTTGCACAAAACCATTATACCCCTTTTTCCCATTTTTAATGGGATCAGGGTATAAAAAAAACACCACTGAATATGGTTCGAAAGGAAATGCGGTTAAGCTTTGCTCGAACGCACATGTCGTGGTCTTCTGAGTGGCAATACGTTGTTTTCTCAGATGAGAAAAAAATTAATGTGGAAAGTCCCGATGACTATAGGTATTATTTTCACGATCTCCGTAAAAAGGAGCATCATTTGGACAGCTTGCATAGCCGGGTGCGGGGTGTGATGGTGTGGGGAGCCATATCCTACTATTATACCTGCGAGTTGCAGTTTTTAACATCACGAATGAATGCCGATAATTACAACAGCGTTTTAAAAACTGCATTTCCCCACTTCCAAAATGTATTTGATAGTTTAAAATGGCGTTTCCAACACAAAATCGTGGATTCAAAGTTAATGTCCTTGATGTCCGGAAAACAATATAATACAAAAATAGAGCTTATCGAAGGCATCAAACACGCTTGGTCGACTATTTCCTTGAAATACCTGGAACAACTATACAATTCAATTCCCAATCGGATCTACAAAGTGCTTGTTAACAAAGGCGGGACCACACATTATTAATTTGTACTTAAATATATTCAAAATATTAAATATAATTTTCGTTTTCTAAAACATTAAAAAAATGTTAAGTATCATATTAACTTTCCTACTGACCAAATTTTTTTTACATTACTTTTGTAGACTTTAAATGTTAAAGTAAACATTGCTCATTTTTATTAAGGAGAATTGATAGGAGTCTAATGGATAAAAATAGTAGGGCCATAGTTCAAATGGTTTAAATAATTTTGAACATTAACGAAGAAGGTAAGGGGAGGCGCTAATCTGATGACGAGCAGTGTATACCGCCGCAGTGTAAGCGCGGCAAGAGGCATCTGAAAACCCACACAGCTCTATTCTGTCTGCCGTTGTATGGTATGGGACTACAAATCGAGGCAACGAACACTCATTGTAGCGATTAGCTTGGCGGCAACTCTTCATCTTAATGCTGCTTAAGCTCTTGCATGAATATCTATATATAAATCAGAAGCGGACTTAGAAATTTTATTGGGTCAAACAACTGTGCCAAGTCTGATAACACACTACGCTTCGTAATGCCGAATTACTTGCGACATTGGAAAACTGAAACTTATCAATCCTCGAAGCCCAATATATTTCTAGAGTCTTTGCTGTATCTGTTGCGTGTAGCTACAACGGCTCTATTGTTTCTGCACGATCTCAATCCCAATAGGTGTTAGAGCGCCACTTATGGAGTTCGAATCGCCCCAACTTCAACAATTGGTAACTTCGTTTTTTAATGGATTTAGCTGCTCGTAAAAGCTTGCTCCAGCTAGCATATCATCCATGTAGAAGTTGTGCCTTACAGCTTCACTAGCTAATGGTTACGATTTCGCAAATTGATCTGCTACATAGTAAAGACATCGAACTGCTAAGAAAGGTGCTGAATTGGTTGCATAAGTAACCGTTTTGAGGTGTAGTACTTTAATTGGGTCGGTACTACAATTACGCCATAAAATACACAAATAATTACAGTCGCTTGGCTCAACTAATATTTGCTTATACATCTTGGATATGTGAGCAGTCAGTGCGAATCGGTAAAACCGAAATCGAGTAAGTGTCTCGAACAGATCTGGTTGCAACGTTGGTCCTACCAGCATTGTATCGTTTAAAGCAAGCCCATTGCTTGATTTACACGATGCATCAAATACGACTCGCAACTTAGTCGTCAAACTCTCTGCATGACATATTTCACCTCGTGTATCTTATCAGCCGCTACCTCCTCTAAATGATCCAATTTCATGTACTCGTCGATAAACTCCGCGTAGTCTTTTTTAAGCTCTGGATGCTTATTGAGGTTTCGTTCTAAGTTCAGAAACGTAGTCAAGGCGATATTATATGAATCCCCTAGCGGTTTCTGTGGCTGTGCAAAGGGCAAGCGGACTACTATGTCTGAACATGCGTTCACATCGAGACACCTCCTCGCATTGCCAGAGCCGTTGTACCAAATTTTGCAACTGGTCAGCCTTCTGTTGCCTTTGACCCTCAAATTTATTAACAATTAACGCTACATTCTCGTCAGGAGTACACTCGCCAACTACTATCCAACCTAACAGTGATATCTGTAATACTGGCTTGTTTAATCCCATTTTAATCTGACCAGCTACTATAAGCTGAAAGAATAAATTAACTCCAACTAGCATAGTTATTTCTTCCGCCGAATCAAATAATGGATCTGCAAGCTTCACCTTCTTGGGAACTAGTGACCTAAGGATTCCTGTAGATGTGGTATGATACTGTGTGATTTCCGGCAAAACACTTAACTTGCCTGCTGCAACGAAATTTGTCACTCTGGACTTGAACGTTGTTTCAATCTCTCCGACAACCTCGGATTGTATGCTTCCAATACCATTTAGCGAATACTGCACTTCGCTGACTTGGAGATTCAGTGTAGATGCAATTTTGCCTGTCACAAAATTAATTTGACTACCCGAATTCAAGACACATCTGCATTTAAAAAATCTACTATCGGCGCCTTTCACCAGTACAATGGCACTGGTTCCTTTATTTGTAAAGAGAGAACTTTGTAACGGTGCTAAGGTAGCCTGGCCACCGCCCACAGACTTTGTTGAATTTTCATTCATTGCTTCTCTATGCAACAAATTATGATAAGGCAGAAAGTGTTAGATTGCGCTCTACATTCCTTTGTTTGATGCCGCTTGCTAAAACAACGAAAGCATAAACTATGTTTCTTTATTTCAAAATATCTTTGCAGAGGTGTCAGAGCAGCAAACTTCTGACACACCTTTATGTTATGCGAACTTAAGCAGCAGTAGCATGAGGTTCCCTTTGACTCTACTGCGGTAGTCAAACTTGCTCTCTTTCCGCTGTTACTAGCCTTAAACGTCACTTCCCGACCCACTATATTAATGCCACGATGACAATTGAGAACAATCGAATTTGTTCTCCCATTTTTCAAATGAGTCTTCATCTAACTTATTTTGGACTAAAAGGAACAAAAGTGCGTCTAAGATTTTACTCTCACTGCCAAATGAGCGTAGAGCCCCCAACTGAGAGTTAACAGCATCAACTAATCCTCTTAATGAATCCGAATTTGTTTGTTTTAGCTTATTTATGTTAAAAAGCTCATGCACATGGGCTTCAACAATTATTTTCAAATCGATTCTTAAGAAGCTGCATAGCCCTCCTGTAGTTATCCGCGGAAAGTTCCAAGCACTCAATCGTACGCAAGGCAATGGGGCCTAAACATGACCTTAAATGGACAAATTTTGACAGCTCATCCACTTGCCGATACTATAAACGTTTTAAAACTGTTAAGCCAACTTGTCCACTCTGTGACATTTCCACTAAATTCGGGCAACTTCAATTTAGGTCACTTTGAAGCACGCGAGTTTCCCGAAGGTACTGACAGCGTAGAGTTAGCAGATGGACTTGCACCAACTGCAACTTGACGGCCCCTTTGGGCTATCTGTGCCAGAATTAATAACTTAATTTCACAATATAAATTCTCAATTTCTTGTCTAGTGTCAAAACTCACTAGCATCCTCACTACAATTCTCAATTTGTTGTTGAATGCTGCAATTGCGTAAAAACTGATTCTGATGAAACCTTCTTAGATATATACGCCTTGTTTCGAGTTAATGCAGCCATCAAACTTAGGTAAACAATGCACTCAAAGTAGTGCCAACAATTTGAAACTCATCATCAAACTTTTGATGCGATTAAAGAAGTGACCCCAACAATGCACTCAATTGTTAAATCACTCAACAACCGAACTCATGAGGATAAGCAATGCTAAACTGTATGTATTTTTCTTTATTGGTGTGGCTTAATATGTTTGTATGTATTTTTATACCCTGATCCCATTAAAAAATGGGAAAAAGGGGTATTATGGTTTTGTGCAAAAGTATGTAACAAGCATAAAGAAGCATCTCCGACCCTATAAAGTATATATATTATTGATCACTATCAATAGTCGAGTCGATCTTGCCATGTCCGTCTGACTGTCCGTCTGTTCGTCTGACCGTCTGTCCGTCTCTATGAACGTGCGTCTTTCAGAGACTACAAAAACTAGAGACTTCATATTTAGAGTATAGGTTCTCCTAGCGCCGGGTCAATACAAGTTCAACTTTTTTTTTTGATATCTCTTTCCGTTCAAAAGTTATCGATAAATTTCGATTTCAGACCAGTGTTTGTTGGGTATAACTTGAAAGCCTTAAGAGCTAGAGGCACCATATTCACAATATATATTTTCGTATAGCATACAAAAGTACATAAAGTTTTGTTTGTTTGATACCTTCCTCCAATCCTCCATAAATCGAAAAATACGTATTTTTAAAGGTTTGACCTTCGGATTCAGCATACTCACATACTGATATGCCATCTTTATGTCCTACAAATTTTATAACGATCGGACAATAAACAAAGAAGTAATTTACGATTAAATGTAACATAGTTTTTGGCCAATGGAAGAAGAGGAAGCAAAGCAATTGCGTGACGTTCGCAGTAGCTGAGTGTGTTTGTATGTGTGTGTATGAATGCAGATAAAGAATTATGAATGTAAGAACTGGGTTCAGGGTATATCCTAGTCGGGCACTCTCGACTAGAGCACTCTTACTTGTTCTTTATTGGTGTGGCTTGCACATGCTATTTCAAGTTCATTTCAAGGTTATGCATTTTATGCAGTTGCCTAAATACGTACATACATGCATATGTGAGCGTGTCTCTTCTTCTTTTTCCAATTGAGTACCAATTGAATTAAGTGCACACGCACACACTTGTATGTACACGAATCTGACCTATCTCGCGTCAACTGTACACTGCATAAATAGCGCCAAAATGCATTTAACACTTTCCACCAAACACACCAGCTTGATTTGCCAATTATTATATATTGTTCAAAGATGTTAAATATTGTTAAAGACCCTAGCTAGCTGTGGGTTCGTTACCAGAGGCAGCGGCGACAAATCTGTCGCGACAGTTTGTTGGCAGAGTCGTCGGCGTTGGCGTAGTTGATCAAAGCGTTGGTGTTAGATTTGCATTGTCAGCATAAAGGGTCAAGTGTTGAGCGACAAAGCTACAATTGATGTCGCAATGATCGATTCGCTGTGTCGGCAGTAATTCGATTCGAACGGATGTTTATGGTATTGAACTTTGTTGTTTTAGGATTCTTTTGAAGTCTAAATATTTCTTTCACAATGTTGCAATGTTGGCATCGCAACATTGCGCGTGTCAACTCTCCCTCTTCAAATTCCTACTTGTCCCCAAGTAGGCCCTTTTTTTTTGTTAAAAATATGGGATGTTGTTAAACTCGTATTGGGTGGCTTTGGTGAAGTGTTTGGGCTGATGATGATCTTTGGAGGTTGTAAGATCTGTTCCTGTATTTGCTTTTTCGGTCGTACGCAGATTTTGAATATTGAAGATATTACCAGTGAGGTGCCAAGAAGGGTAATGATGGCGACGCGATTTGCTGAAGAATGGGTGTCTACTTTTTGTAGGTATTTCATGTTTTTGATGTGCAACGTGTGTAATGCTTCCAGTGATAAGATGTGTAATCGTTCCAATTCTCTTGGGGTTATCTGGATGAGTGGTTTGTTGGGTTTCATGATAGTGGCCCTTTTATTTTTGAACTCTTTGCCGTTTATGTTGATTGTGTCGTTCCAAAAGTAGGTGCCCCTCATGTGAGGAGTGGTATTTTGTTGTGTTTGAATTGTTTCGTTGAAATTGTTGAGAAGTATGATGCTGTCGTCTATTTCTTCCACCTTCGGTATGTGGTCAGCGTTGCTGAACTCGCACAGCGATTCTTTGCCCTGGACTAGCTTAGCAATACATTCTGATTCATTAAGATTAATATTTTTTACTTTATCGCAAATAGTTACAAAGTTTAAAGTTTTACAATTACTAGGAATACTAAATATTATGTTGTCGTATAAGAAGATTTCATTAGTTTCTAAGTGTACAATTGATTAATTTTTTTTTTTTTTTTTATTAAACATAGAAGTTTTAAGTTAACTTAAAACAAGTATGGCAAAATAGCGTTGACCACTAGGGCCTTAAGCTACTTACAAAGCAGGAATATGACTTTCTTAAAAATAGTGTTACATATTTTTATGCTTATATGTTATTTAACAAGAGTATTTTTCTGATTGAAGCAATGTTGATTTGTATAGGTATGTACATTTTATGTTATTTTATATATAACAAGTTATTGGTATAATAGATAATTATATATTATGGTTTAATATTTTTATTTTTTATATTTTATTGTTGTTTTAAAAATTTAATAATTATTTTTGCATTGTTTTCATTAAGGTTTGAAAGTAGTGAGGTCGGGTCAAAGTTTTTTAATACTGAATTTCTGGAAAGGTTTAATAAAGGGCAAGGAGTTAAAATATGTTCAATGTTGCTGGCTTGTGGTTCTTGACATAGTTGGCAGTGATTAGGGATATTTCTGTCTAAATAGTGTTCTTGAGTCAGTTTTGTATGTCCAAGTAGCAGTCTGGTTAATTTAATTTAGTCAATCTTTGTAAGTTTTGAAAAATTGTGTACTGTAGTAGGGAAAGAGTTTAGTGCAGTGATGGATCTGTACCAGTTTGATGTGAGACTGAGTATTGTTTTTTGGCTATCGATGAAATGTTTTTTTAGAAAATTATCAATATCATTTTGGTTAAAGTTTGGAGTACAGATAAGGGGTAAAGTTTGTGCGAGTTTGGCTGCCGCATCTGCGGTTTCATTACCCTTTATGTTAGTGTGTCCTGGAACTCACATTAATTTTATTTTGTTGCAGTTTTTATTTATTTATTTAATGTCGTCTGAGAGCAGTCGACACTGCAAAATTACAAAAATTATAATTTAAATATATAGTTTGTAAAAAGTAAAAATTCAAAAGCACAATTTAAAAGAATGTAAATTATAAATATTTAATTTTAATTTAATTTTTATTTTATCTGGGGGTAATTTAATTGAAAAAATTTGTTCAACATTTGTTGCAAGGATTGGGGAAAACCCAGAAAAACCCAATCAAACCAAATCAAAGCAAATAATACAATGGGGTTAGTAAGAATAAGTAGGTAAAATTAATTACGAGATAAAAATTTTAAAATAGAGTTCTTTATTATAGGAAGAGAGGAAAGTAGATTTCTAATGAGGGCTGGATAGTAGTCGTGATTGTTGGTGTTAGCTATGGCATCAAGTGCGGAGAGGGAGTCTGAACAGATTATGTATTTACCGGAGGATTTACTAATTAAAGTAATTGCCTCAAACAGTGCTATTATTTCAGCCGAAATGACCGATGAGTATGATGGAAGAAGGCCATATCTTAATACTGAGGTTTCAGTGGTTATGGCAAATGTGATGGTGTGGCTGGTGGCCGAGCCATCGTTATAAATAAATTTGTAATCTGCGTTTGTTTCTTTAATATTCTGAAAGAGGGTTCGATAGACTGCTGGGTTTGTGTTGTTCTTTAACCATCTTCTTAAAGAGAGGTCAATTTGGTCTTCCTTAAAAATCCAATAAGGTGCTTCTTTACTCCTTTTAATTGGTAAAAATGGTATATTTAATGTTTTGCAACTATTTGTTATGTAATCTAAGGTTGAATTTGTGCGTCGATTTTTACTAAGAGCCGTTTTCTTTAGATATTTCGCAATTGGTGTGTCGTTAGAGTTTAGAAGAATTTTATATAGTTTTGATTTGAGGAACGAGTGCCTTAGTTCTATGGGTGCAATGTTTGCTTCGCACATGAGATTTTTAATTGGGGTTGTGCGATACGCTCCAAGAGAATTCCTTAGTGCTGCATTTATTATGACTTTAATTTTGTTAATTATATTTTGAGATTATCAAGACTTTCATTACTGAAGTTAGAGTAAGAGTGCAACAATTAAATTTGGGGCTTTAGAGACATTTTAACACATTGAGTTTTTCTGTTAAAGAGTTGACTAGCTCTTTTATATGCTCATTCCATTTGTATTTTTTGTTAAATGTAACTCCTAGTATTTTTAATGAGTTTACTGAGGGTATGGTAATGTTATTTGAGGTGACTTGACAGTTGCATTGTCTCTTGTTGCAGATGTGAATATGCCTGCATTTTCCTATTGATAATTTAGCTCTGGAGTATTCACCCCATGCTTGAATATTCGCGAAAAGCTGGTCTAAACTCTTGGTTAAGTATTTCTTTTTATTAAAGTTAATAAATAGCTGAAAGTCATCTGCGTAGCTACAGAATGTAATGTTTTTTTGATTTTCTAGAATTGTGGCTAATTTGTCGTAAGAAATTAAAAATAAAACAACGGATAGCGGAAACCCTTGTGGTATTCCATTATGCATGGGTACCACGTTGGATAGTTGCAAGCCTATTTATACCCTGATCCCATTAAAAATGGGAAAAAGGGGTATTATGGTTTTGTGCAAAAGTATGTAACAGGCATAAGGAAGCATCTCCGACCCCATAAAGTATATATATTCTTGATCAGTATCAATAGCCGAGTCGATATAGCCATGTCCGTCTGTCCGTCTGTCCGTCTGTATGAACGCGTGTTTCTCAGAGACTACAAAAGCTAGAGACTTCATATTTGAAATAAAAGTTCTCGTAGCGGCGGGACGATACAAGTTTATAATTTTTTTTCGATATCTTGTTCCATTCAAAATTTATCGATAAATTTCGATTCCAGTCAAGTGTTTTTCGGGCATCACTTGAAAGTCATAAAAGCTAGAAACTTTATATTAAAGTTTAAGTTACTGTACTGCCGGCTCGACACAAACTTATCAATTTTTTTCAATATCTCAATCCTTTCAAAAATTATCGATAAATTAAGATTCCAGAACAGTGTTTTTAAGGTATAGCTTAAAAGTTATAAAAGGTAGAGTCACCAAATTTTGTACATACATATATTCTCCTATAGCATACAGAGGTTAAATACATTTCACTTTTTGGATACCCTTCCCCGATCTCACAGAAATCGAAAAATACGTAAATTTAGAGGTATGATTCGGATTTTACATAGTTGCACATTTCTATGCCATCTTTGTGTCCTACAAATTTTATTACGATCAGACAAAAAACAAAGAAGTTATTAACGATTCAATGTACCATAGTTTGTGGCCAAAGGAAGAAGAAGCAAAGCAATTGATGACGCGCGTAGCAAGCAGCTTGTGTTTGTATATGTGTGTGTGTGTTTCTATGTATGAATGCAGATAAATAAATTGACTGAATGTCAGAACTTGGATCAGGGTATATCCTAGTCCGGCACTCTCGACTAGAGCACTCTTATTAGTTTTATACCCTGATCCCATTAAAAATGGGAAAAAGGGGTATTATGGTTTTGTGCAAAAGTATGTAACAGGCATAAGGAAGCATCTCCGACCCCATAAAGTATATATATTCTTGATCAGTATCAATAGCCGAGTCGATATAGCCATTTCCGTCTGTCCGTCTGACCGTCTGTCCGTCTGTCCGTCTGTATGAACGCGTGTTTCTCAGAGACTACAAAAGCTAGAGACTTCTCGCAGCGGCGGGACGATACAAGTTTATCATTTTTTTTCGATATCTCGTCCCATTCAAAAGTTATCGATAAATTTCGATTCCAGTCAAGTGTTTTTCGGGCATAACTTGAAAGTCACATAAGCTAAAAACTTTATATTAATGTTTAAGTTACTGTACTGCTGGTTCGACACAAACTTATCATTTTTTGTTCGATATCTTAATCCTTTCAAAAGTTATCGATAAATTAAGATTCCAGAACAGTGTTTTTAAGATATATCTTAGAAGTTATAAGAGTCAGAGTCACCAAATTTTGTACATATTTTTTCCAATAGCATACAGAGGTTAAATTTATTTCGGTTTTTGGATACCCCTCCCCGATCCCCCAGAAATCGAAAAATACGTATTTTAAGAGGTATGACCTTCGAATTTTACATAGTCTCACATTTATATGCCATCTTTGTGTCCTACAAATTTCATTACGATCGGACAATAAACGAAGAAGTTTTTAACGATTCAATGTAACATAGTTTGGGGCCAAAGGAAGAAGAAGAAGCAAAGCAAATGTATGATGCGCGTAGCCAGCATTTTTTGTTTGTATATGTGTGTGTGTTTATATGTATGAACGCAGATAAATAACTTCAATGAATGTAAGACCTTGGATCAGGGTATATCCTAGTCGGGCACTCTCGACTAGAGCACTCTTACTTGTTGTTATTGTCGTAAATAGAAATCAGCTTCAATTTTAAACCCAGCGTTCCTTCTATTACTATTTTGCAGTGTTCTTTTTAATAAATATTTTTTGTTGTAAATAATTTCTCTTTTTTTTTAAAAAAATGTATGTATGTCTGTTATGCAAAAAATTGCCAGGTGCGCGCAACCGTTAAAATGGGTTTCGTTTGTTGCTGGCTGTCCGATTTATCTTCAGAAATAGTAATAATAGTATAGAACTTGAATTTGTTGCTGTCAAATTGAGCCTTCGTGGTGAAAGCCTGTTTATTACTTGTTCTTATATTCCCCCTTCTGCAGACAATTCTGTATATTGTTCGCATTTTTCTGCAATACACTCTGTATCATCTACGCTTTCTGATCGTGATATTCTTGTTGTTCTTGGTGATTTCGATATTGCTGGGACTGTTTGGATTTCTAATGTAGACTCCAATGTATTGACTCCCACGACCCAACATGATTTTCTTGATAATTTATTTGGGACGTCATTGTGTCAAATCAATGCTATCCCAAATTCTAAGGGTAAGATGCTTGATTTTATTTTCATTTTGGATCCCTCCCTCGTATCTGTCTCCGTATTGAACCTATATCCCCTCCTGAAGATCATTATCACCCAACGTTGGAAGTGTTGATAGATTTACCTATCCGGGGGTTCGTCAATTCGGAACACCGATTTTATTAAACTTACTCAACTCTTATCCCAGACTGACTGGTCCCGACTATACAGGTGTAGGGACATGGACAGTGCAATCACGATTTTTTACTCAACGTTAAATTCATTATTTGATTTATGTGACCCGGTTCTTAATTCACGTAGTTCTAACCAAACTATTTGGTTAACACGGGAATCAACTATCATGAAAAATAGAAAGTCAAAATTGTACAAATAGTTTAGAAAACTGTCTCTTTCTTGGATTTCTCTAATTACTTTATTGATCGATCCAATTTCTCTGTCCTGAATAACCAATGCTATCAGGATTACCTTAGAAGTTGCAGGTTACAGTTTCAGCGGCATCCTGAACAGTTTTATAACATCGTTAATGCAAAGCTTAAATCATCAACACTTCCATCAACCGTATATTTTGAAAAAAACGACAGCTAACACAGATCAGTCCATCTCCGATTTATTTCCTGAATTTTTTCAAACAACTTATAGTTCATCAAATGTTCAATTGGTTTCGGTTTTCTTTTTGTTGTTTAAGTGAAATTTTCCTCGCAGAATATTGTTTCCGCATCTTCTTCATCGTAATCTTCTATCGCCCAAAATCTCTCCAAAGCTCCAGCGTCAATTTTCGACGCGACTATTTTTCCCGTATCTTTGGTTTTGGTGAACCCAGACACTATCCACCCATATTCTATATTTTGACCGAGAAGCCCGTCGATTTTTATACCCTGATCTCATTAAAAATGGGGAAAAAGGGGTACAATGGTTTAGTGCAAAGGTATGTAACAGGCATAAGGAAGCATCTCCGACCCCATAATGTATATATATTCTGTATGAACGCGCGTTTCTCAGAGAATACAAAAGCTAGAGACTTCATATTTGAAATATAAGTTCTCTTATTGGCGTGACAATAAATATTTATCATTTTGATATCTGATTCCAGATAAGTGTTTTTCGGGCAAAACTTGAAAGTCATAAAAGCTAGAGACTTACTATTTGAATTTAAGTTATCGTTCTGCCGGCTCAATACAAACTTATAATTTTTTATTTTAAATTTAAATTAGAACTCCAGAACAGCGGTTTTAAGGTATATCTTAAAAGTTATAAGAGAAAGATGCAGTTAATTTGGTATGTATATTCTACTTTAGCATACAGAGGTTAAATATACTTCATTTTATATACGTAGCTTTAGAGGTATGACTTTCGGATTTTACATAGTCTCACATTAATATACCATCTTTATGTCCTACAAATTTCATTATCATTCATTTATGATCAGACAACAAACAAATAAGTTGCTTTGGATTCAATGTTACATAGTTGGGGGCCAATGGAAGAAGAAGAAACAAAGCGATTGCATGACTCGCGCAGCCATAGCTTGTGTTTTTATGTGTGTGTGTTTCTATGTATGAATGCAGATAAAGAATTATTAATGTAAGAACAGGGTTCAGGAAACCTCCTATTCGGGCACTCTCGACTAGAGCACCCTTACTTGTTTTAACTTCATTCTTTTCTGGCAACACAATTTATAAAAAATCAAATGAGAAAAGTATATTATAATTATATTTTACCAAAATGTTCATGGATGGGGAATATACAACTTTCAAATATAAAGGTATATTATGAAAATTGACTTTTTGCTTTGAAAAAGAAAAAGATGGATAGATATATAGAAAGAGATGTAAACAAGTATAGACAAAAAAGAGAACGAACTCAATATAAAAAGGATCTAAGTAAGCACATTGTATTCAGAAGTAATTCAGGTATTGAGAAGTTCAGAGCAGTATGGGTCTTATTTCAAAAATCGGCTTTAAAACAATTGTGAAGAAAATTGATGATTTCTTGGCAGAGTTTGATGTAGTGATTTTCCCTCAGCACGAGAAAGTGCTTGAGATATATCGTGAATATTTCTTAAACTTCCATCTAAGGAAATCAAAATTTTGATAGCAATTAACAGCATGCCCCTGGTCTTCGTATCTAACTACAAAACGGGTTGATACATGTACTTGTCACTTCTACATGATACGCAAAGTAAAACAGGATCGTCTTATAGCACAATACACTATGTTAAGATAACGAATGAATAAATAGACCTCATTATTTAAGTAACAACTATTATATACATACATGTATTTCATATGTTAAAAAAAATCAACAATATTATAAAAACAAAGAAGACAAATTTTTGTATTTATTTAAACAATTTACAATATAGTATATAAAATATTTCAAATTTATTAATTTAATTGTGAAATAACCAATGCAGGTCCAAATAGGTATTGATTAGGTAGCAATTGTATTAAGCTCGCAGCGTGTGTTTGCATGCGTGTGTGTGTTTCCATGTATGAATGCAGATAAATAATTATGAATGAATGTGAGACCTTTGTTCATTGTATATCCTAGTCAGGCTCCCTCGACTAGAGCACTCTTACTTGTTTACTTTTTCTTTTTCTTCTGAATTCTCTTAATTCGTTATGAATATCGAAATTAAGAGGAAAGTCTGAATTTGAGGGCGGATCAAGGCACTATGGCACTGCAGTATCTTTTTCAAAGTGATCATTACTATTTTTAAAGGAAAAAATGTATATACCTTAAGTTACTGTTTCTTTTGCATAATCGATTTTCGATTTGCATGCGGCTAGGCATCTACCTAACAACATATCAAAGTTGTCTGAGAAATCGTGTAAGTAGAAATTTCGGTGATTTTGACATATTTTACTGGGTGCTTACGATATGTTTTCTATTGATTTTACTATTCCGTTGATGGTATAAACGTTTTAAGTTTCTGTACGTTTTTTAAAATTCTAAAAATGTTTCTTTATTAATTTAAGAATTTGTGTCTATTACTACTTTTACATCTTCATTTTTCATAACCAATTTTATGAATTGATTTAGTACTCCGTTTCTTCCTGTGATGATCCGAGACTTGTTGATGAAAATTTTCGGACGTATCCATTCTCATTTGAGTACTGGAACTATCACACTGTCTTTTTATCGGTGGATTAGTTCCACTTGTAGATGCTTGGTTCTGTTGGTAATTATGGGAATTTGGTATCTACATTGTTCAGTTAATATTTAAATTTTTGTTGAGCCTGTTGATATTCTGAATTCTTTTGAAGTATCTGCAAATTTTGATCTTGTTGATTTTGTTTTTGATAATTATGGCTTGCCATTTGATTTTGACTTAGTTGGTAATTGTTTCATCCATTCCTTCGGTTATTTGAATTTTGATTTTGGTATTATTAAATTTTAGTGTGTCCAACACGTTATTGTGCCACGACAGTGCCATACTACAGTCAGGTGACCAGTGGTGTCAAGCTCGGCTTTGCTTTGAATAAGCGTTCATCACCGCTGACATCAGGGCATATGGCAATGCTGAAGGCGGCGATGATCGATGATCGTCTGTGCCGACAACGGCTCGGCCTTGTCGTGGAGCTGTTGTCATAAGAGGTAACTTCGCTTGCAACTGTCTAATGCCACCGTTCTAGAGTATATTGATGCTCAGAACGAGGTCAGCACTGGACAGTGGAGGGTCGTGCAGTGGGCTACAAGTGGTGCCATGCAGCATCTCGCCATCATGGTGGATGAAGCATCCCTGAAGACGCTAGCCAAGTGCCTAAAGAATTCTGCCTCTAAGGATAAGGTCTGCGTGGATAGACCCTTCTGGGCAGCGGCAACAACATCAGCCAAAAAGAATACAGCACCGGCTCCATCACAGGCGGAACTGGTCGTTAGCCCCTCCACAAGCGCAGCCACTCAGCACGCGACGTCGCACAGTGGCGCCATTTGAGTTTTTTCGTTGCAAAAAACATAACTTTTGAACCAAATGAGATATTCGATCAATTTAAAAAGCATTTCAGATAATT
The DNA here is from genome assembly GCA_035045305.1 of Drosophila maculinotata. Lineage (NCBI taxonomy): Eukaryota > Metazoa > Arthropoda > Insecta > Diptera > Drosophilidae > Drosophila > Drosophila maculinotata. Next base: position 26,066 of record JAWNPD010000079.1, read on the forward strand.
GATCAATCTATAAAGTTAACATTTGAAAAGATTTGTAGGTGCCTATTTATGGGTAAGCAAAGTTGAAACTTGTGGAAAAATAATTTTATGGGAAGTAAAAAATAATTTTTTTTAAATTTTTGATTTTTTATGTTTTGTTTGAAAGGCTTTTATGATTTGAAACTAATATTACCAATTTTAATAAATAACATTTTTTTTCATGTACTTTTTAACTTTTTCACAATCTATTACAGAAGGTATATCTAAAAGACTAATCATTTCTGAACTATAAATATTTTCTAACTCTTTTCGTGACTTTACATGCCGCAGTGATGAATTAAGTGGATCGGAAGATGCTGCTGAAAAAGTTGTCACTCTGTCTCACCCTTGATGCTTTGAAAGTGTTTCGCAATCTGTTTTTTTTTTATAAAATGTATTAAGAGACTCCTGTGCCTCTTTAGAAAGCTCTCCAATTGGCAAAGTTTGATATTTAATTATATCTTTGCCATGCGCCAAAATTTTATGGACTGTCGGGGTCAACTTTTTCTGTGGATATAATTTTGCTAAAAGTGATGCAGTTTTTGAAGCATATTCTCCATATTTTGCAGAATTAACTTTTTCCTTTCAGTTTATAACATTTAAGATCGTTCCCAATCTCTTAATATTTTTTATTTGTTCTTCAATGTCCCTTACTGTATTCCTTATGAGTTCCGGCGATTCCCTTGCAAACTGAAACATTATTGGTCGGCAAAAATGTATGGATGACGGTCGCTGACTTTTCCAGTACATTAGATTGTAGCCGCAAAGGAATAACAGATGCCATAAACATATTCCCGTCTGATATTGTAACGTCATGGAAAGATAGTCTTTGCTTATAAACGCTTTGTCCGGATGATCCATCGCAGCCCCATTTACTGATCAATGTCAGTTTCTCAGGAAGAGCTTCTACCACGTCTTCAGCAAGACTCTCCAACAGCCGTTTTGTTGTATGGTTCATTAGATCCTGCATTTTGGCTTGCACAGAGACTTCAGTAAACTCCGTATGCAGTGGTCGTGAATTTATTTTTGCTTTCGAAACATGCTTGTATGCCGGTAAAATGTCAGCTCCATGTTGCCGCAAAGATGCCCGTAGTATCTCATTTTTCTCTTTAGAAATTTCTAAGTCCATAAACAACGCCAAAGCTTCCTCGGAACCATACTTCTTAGGGTTTTCGTTTGGGGGCGTGGGAATGCTTTTCATAATTCTTTGTAGTCGCAGTGGGCTTGCATTAGCAACTGCTTTTGTAATCTGTGACTTTACTTTTTCAACATCCTTTGTATATCTAACAGACAGCGCTTCCAATAAATGTTCTGTGGTTAAATCCTTTGTTGAATCAGCCAGTTTCCTCTTTCTTGTAAAATTTGAACACTCTTCCATGATTTTAGTTGGCCTTCCTCTTGCACCTTCGGCTGATGTGTTGGGTTCATCTTCAGTCAATGTATCCAGGATGGTATCATTATTAAGCCAGTCGTAATGTTTGGAGTTGAATCTCTCAGGCATTCTGTTTGCTTTTATCCATTTTGAGTTTAGACTGGCATACATCATGCAAAGTTTATTTTATATATTTTTGCTTCTCTGTGTATTGCTGTACAAACTATTTAGTTCTTCGGAGGTCAAATAATTTATGGTTGTTCTACGACATGTTTGAAGTGTAATGAAGAACTTGTCTCGCCAACTTTTAGTCGTAGACTAAGCCAGGGATTATGTTTTTTTTTAATATATAGTCTAATCTATTACCTGATAGATACCAATTGGATTAAGAATTCATAAAAAGAGTTAGCTTTCATGCCTACAAAATGTACCTATTATTTGTATACATATGGGCTTAGGTCAAGTAATGTGTGCCTACCTGTATGGGATGTGTGACTACTTGTTCGCCAACGCAATTTCTATATTTGGTGCGTACCTGGTAGTTTATTTGTATATCCTGTAACTGCACCTGAATTTTCACGGTTATATGTCATAAATTGCTCAGAAATGCATGCAACATATTTTTGGAACTAAGTCTTTTTCACTATTTTACTTCAAAACAAGTAAGAGTGCTCTAGTCGAGAGTGCCCGACTAGGATATACCCTGATCCAAGGTCTTACATTCATTGAAGTTATTTATCTGCATTCATACATATAAACACACACACACACATATACAAACAAAAGCTGCTGGCTACGCGCGTCATACATTTGCTTTGCTTCTTCTTCTTCCTTTGGCCCCAAACTATGTTACATTGAATCGTTAAAAACTTCTTTGTTTATTGTCCGATCATAATGAAATTTGTAGGACACAAAGATGGCATATAAATGTGAGACTATGTAAAATCCGAAGGTCATACCTCTTAAAATACGTATTTTTCCAAAAACCGAAATGCATTTAACCTCTGTATGCTATTGGAGTATATATGTACAAAATTTAATGACTCTGACTCTTATAACTTTTAAGCTATACCTTAAAAACACTGTTCTGGAATCTTAATTTATCGATAACTTTTGAAAGGATTGAGATATCGAAAAAATAATGAGTTTGTGTCGAACCAGCAGTACAGTAACTTAAACATAAATATAAAGTTGCTAGCTTTTATGACTTTCAAGTTATGCCCGAAAAACACTTGACTGGAATCGAAATTTATCGATAACTTTTGAACGGGACGAGATATCGAAAAAAAATGATAAACTTGTATCGTCATGCCGCTACGAGAACTTATATTTCAAATATGAAGTCTCGAGCTTTTGTAGTCTCTGAGAAACACGCGTTCATACAGACGGACAGACGGTCAGACGGACAGACGGACATGGCTATATCGACTCGGCTATTGATACTGATCAAGAATATATACACTTTATGGGGTCGGAGAAGCTTCCTTATGCCTGTTACATACTTTTGCACAAAACCATAATACCCCTTTTTCCCATTTTTAATGGGATCAGGGTATAAAAAAAAGGGGAGAAACGGGCAGATGAACTGGTTGCATTAGATAAAGAAATAATCAAAGAACTTATTTTGAAAATATGGCAAAAAATAATATATTATAATTTTTTTTTAATTTCCATCAAAGTTAAGAAATAGTGAAAAAATGGATAGTTGGTAAATATCGAGTTACCTGGCAAAACAAACTGTATAATTTTTTTAATAAATAGATCTATCAATAGAATCAAAATTAATGACGATCCGTTTCCTAGTTTTTGAGATATTGTATATGAAAGCCGCACAAATTACCTTTAAAGTGTGTTTTTTTGTAACACTGAAAATCTTCTTAACCAAAAATCTGGTTGTATTAGGAATAGCAGATTTAAAATTGTTGTAAAATTTCCTATAAAATGGGTTCATTCAATATATATCAGGGGCACATGAAATTTTTGATTTTTGCAACCACACTTGTTCTACGGGCGCCAGTATGCGTCGTCGGCCCTCAATCAGGGTGCCAGTTCGGGTAAGCGTGCAGTGACGCCTGCCAATGGTGCCTCTAATGGCGCTGCAGACACAAGAGACACCAAGAAGCAGGTGTCTCATTAACAACCAGCCACCGTGGAAGCAGCTAAGCCCAGTACAATTCGGAACAAGGCGTCGAAGCTGCCGAAAGGTGTTCGGGGCAACGACTCCAGGTGAGGCAAAAATGATTGCCTCGTGCAGCACTCGACGAAGGAGCCAACGTGAGCACCATAAAGGTGCTCCAGGCGAACCTGCACCACGCTAGAAGAGCGTCGGCCACCCTGTGCAGGTCCTTCGTCGAGAACGGGATCAACCTGGCCCTTTATCCAGGAGCCATAGTTGGTCGGTGGCCAAGTCCGCGGATTAAGTTGCGGCTCATGTAAGTAGTTATTTGGGAGCGCAATATTCTCTTGGATAAAAGCGTAAGACACTTCCCCTAACAAACTTTATTTCCTAGGTCCCTAGTTTCGGGAGCCATTAAGGTGGCGACATCGACGATGCTCCGCTGACGGAGGTTCAGCTACTCGTCTACTTCTGCAGCAAGACGAACAAACAGCTCATAATCGGCTGTGACGCCAAGTTCCATCACACTGTCTGGCACAGTAGTGATGTAAATAATAGGGGTGAATGCCTTTTTGAATATTTTATTTGTTGTCATTTAGATATAGCTAATAAAGGGTGCAAGCCAACCTTCATGAACTCAATCAGGGAAGAGGTATTAGACCTTACCCTCGCTAGTGAATTTTTGTCTGATTATATCAATAATTGGCAAGTTACCGATGAGGCAATACTTTCAGACCATCAGCACCTCAGGTTTGCTATACCAGCCCAAAACCAAACTCCAAAGAAATGCGTATAGCCCCAAGAAAACAAATTGCGACATGTTCGAAGCCTTAGTGACCTCAAAAGCTGACCAGGAACTATACCTCTGTTGGTGAGTAAGAGTTGGCTGCGAATCAGCTACAAGATGTGCTTATCTCATTCTACCATGACAGTAGAGTCCTCAAACTACATCGAGTCAACCGTGAGGTTCCCTTGCTGATTACTGGCAGAAGGTCAGACGGCTGTTTAACAGGGCCATGGCCAATAGGCCAACGTGGGACGCATAAAAGTGCGCCCTTACTGAGTACAACAAAAACATTATATAAGCAAGAGTGTGCAAGCACTTTCGGAAGCAGCTAGATTGCACAAAGTATTGGCCAAATGGTCATTTAGTGGAGTGGGACTACTTAGAAGAGCAGATGGTTCATATACTGAGCACCGACAGAAAACGCTAGAGCTTCTGCTTCAGGTGCACTTTCCAGGGTAAGTCCCAAACTCAGGCTTTCCGTATAAATGGATTTCTGACTTAGCCGACAGACGGGGTCACAGTCTATCCGGTGTAATCTTCGATCCTGACAAGGTCAGGTGGGCCGTAAAATCTTTATCCCCAAGCAGGAGAATCATCCCCTAGACCAACCTAAGTCTTATAGGCCGATTAGCCTTACATCTATTCAGCAAGTTGAAAATGTCATTCGACGCGCAAGAAATTGCTTTGCGCTCTTTTCTCGATGCCGAGGGTGTTTTCGAAAACACAGGCTGCCAATCAATATCCAGAGCGCTGGTTCGCAGGGATATTGACAGCTCTGCTACAGCGTGGATGCTTGCTTGTGTCCTGAGACATTACATCTACACCGGATACCATTACTGTCCAGATATGAAGGGTTAAAGGCTGTCCGCAGGGCGGGCTGCTTTCTCCACTCCTCACGTTCTTAGTGATAGATGAACTCCTGGAAAAACTTTTTGATCAGGGCACCGATGCCATTGGGTATGCAGATGACCTGGCTATAAAAGTTATGGTAAAGTTTAACAGATGTAGATGTAGGGCTAAACATCAACCCACAGAAGGCGATTATTGTCCCTTTCACTAAACGGTATAACATCTATGTAGGTCAATTATACATTAATGGGACCCCAGTGGAGCTTTTCAATGAAGTCAGATATCTTGGAGTCGTTCTGGACAAAGGAATTCTGCCACAACAAAACGTTAGCAAAGGGTTCACAAGCCTTAAGCTAAGGTCAGACACGCAAAATAATTTGCTAAGCAAAATGTGACAATGGCAGGTTAGCACTGAGTTTGCAGCAAACATTTAGTTCCACATTTGCAACCGTATGAACGGAGTGTGCCCGCATTGAGTCATATTAATAATTGTTTGTTTATGTTTGTTCCTACAAAAAAAAAGCTGTAGGAACAAATCTCTGCAAATATTGTTAACTTTTTTAATAAAAATATATCTGCAGACTATGCATGGCTTTGGAAAACATATCTGTTTATTTAAAATACACATGTAGTACTGTTTTGTTGCTATTTTTATTATTTATAATGAAATAAATTTGTTTTTAAATTAACTTGTTTTGGTGGCTGCGCTTATAACACAACAAACTATGTGTGGAAATATTTAATATCTAAATTTCTTAGCTATGTGCACCAACTCATACTTTATCGTTTTTTAACATTTTCATTAATGATTTTTCAGTTAAAGTGTTTTGCGTGGTAATTTATTACATTTTTAGCCAGGGACGACAACAAGGCTGCGAAAAATATCGACATTGCAAAGCTATTGTGTGTATTGATGAAGAGTATAGTCGAGAATGTCCGACTAGAAGATACCCTGAACCCAGTTCTTACATTCATTATTCCTATTCTGCATTCAAAACACACACACACATACAAACACAATTGCTTTGCTTCTTCTTCTTCCATTGGCTTGAAACTATGTTACATTGAATCTTAAATAACTTCTTTGTTAATTGTCCGATCGTGATTAAATTTGTAGGACATAAAGATGGCATGTGAGACTATGTAAAATATTTAGGTCATATCTCTAAAATACGTATTTTTCGATTTCTGGGAGATCGGGGGAAGGTATTCAAAAAGTGATAAAAATATTTGTAATTTTTTTTTGTTATAGGGGAATATACAAACCAAATTTGGTGCCTCTACCTCTTATGACTATTAAGCAATACTTAACAACACTGATCTGGAATCATTTTGAGATTTCAGTTTGTATTGAGCCGGCAATACGAGAACTTAAATTTATGTATGAAGTCTCTAGCTTTTATGACTTTAAAGTTATGCCCGACCCCATATAGTATATGAATTCTTGATCTGGATGACAAGACGCAACAGATGTAAATCATGCTTGTCTTATAAAATGCGTTCCTGGTTTGGAAATCTTCTATAGGACAGATATTTAGATTACGGGGGTGAAATTATAACTCTTATCCCAGACCGAAGGGAATGGGAGAATGGCAACGCTTGAAGTGGTTCCGTATGTCTGGAGTGGTTCACAGATGGATCAATTTGGTAGCAGATTATTGGAACTGTCTTCAACAACTCTCATCACGATGCAGTGTACTGCTTTGCTGGGTCCCTGGGCATGCCGGCATTTCCGGAAATGAAATTGCAGACGAGCTTGCAGGAGCCGGCTCAGCAACTCCCATACTCGACCCTGAACCTTTCTGCGGGCTCAGTTTAGCCTCGACCACATCCTTGATAGAGGACTGCTCGAAAAAATGTAGGGAGGTTTTCTGGCATACCAAACAGTGGCTACGACAAGCTAAAGAGCTAGTCTACCCGTCCATAAAGAGAAATACGACTTATCTTTCTAACGTAGAACTGCGGCTTCTGGTACGCTACATCACAAGTCACCACAGCGTAAAAAACCACCTTCAAAAAAAGCATATCTCCCCTTATGCAAAATGCAGGCTCGAATTCACAACTCCTCCGAACCCTTGTCTTTATGTGAGACTCCCCTTTTAAATAATAAATCACATTATTTTAATATAGTACATCTCTCTGACCTATGCGTTTCAATTTTGAAACTGTTGATTTGTCATATCTAGCTAGGGTCAAATAGAGCTTATCAGGATGTTTCCTGTTTATTACATCTTTTACAGTGTAATGCATGGCATCATCAGTGTACTGTTAAGAATATTGTCTAAAGCTAGCTTATTTGTTAAACCGAATGATTCTGACTCTAGGTCTTCTACAAACTTACGTAGATTTCCATAAGTGGCATAAGTGCTGCGCTTTCAAATTATGGGTCATCTTTGATTGTGTGCATTTATTTTCTATTGATGTTCTAAATTTGTTCATTGTATGAATTTTTGTTTCAAATTAAATGATTTTTCATGATTTTATTATTCAACTACCGGCAGCGCCAATTGTAAAGTTGCTTGGCGAGTTTATTAAAAAAAATATATAATTTATTTTAATTCAAGCGTTAAAACTTTGTGGAGTAATATGATAACTGAGACTTATCGAACTGATGCTACAATCGAATCTTATACAGCCGTGCTGCTGACATTAATCGGGCACGTGTAGAAATTGTCTATGCCGGATGCTAAAACGGCTGTTTATCTTTAAGGGAGATAAACCATTGTCGTTGTTGTCTTTAAAGTTTGGGTATGTGGTGTGCTTACACTAATTAATGTATGCCTAGCATTTGCCGGCGTGCGGTGCTATGCCCCGTTTTAAGGAATATTGTGAATATTGAAGTGAGTATTGAAAATTTACCTCCCCCAATTTCCATGCAGGTGTGTGGGTCTTCCACAAAAAAAGAGTTTCGCTTTTATTGAATTTTCATACAGTTTTTTGAAAATGATTTTGAATTTCATCGAATTAATTTTATCCCGCAATAATTTTAAGCCGATTTGAAAGTCAGGCTTTCTTAACTTTTGTATGAGTAGCTTTGATAATGATATCGAGCTGATGAGCTTATGATCGGATGGAAATCACAAAATGTTATACAACAGTTTTCCGTCCACTTTCCGACTTTGTAAGGCAAGTTCCAGCCACAACGGAGTACACAGCTTGCTGCGTGCTTCAAACTTGGCACAGCTACACTTGATGATCGTCTTAAACGGCAATGGAAAATCGAATCAACAGAATCACCGAGTGACCAAATGAAGCCAGAACATGCTTGCAAAAAACATTACGCAAAATCGACTTATGTGAACCCTGACGGTCGCAGTGTTGTCAAGCTGCCGTTTAAGAACAATCCCATACAGCTCGGTCATTCGTCCCATATAGTGCGCCGTACATTTTTCAGCTTGAAACTTCGCCTAGCTCAATGTTCGGAAACTCGCATGCAGTATTGTCAATTCATAAAGGAGTATTAGCTTTTTTTTTTTTTTTCTTTTTTTTTTTTCTTTTACCAATTCTATGGACGTTGATGTACATTCAAGTGGCCCAACGATACCAAGCCAGGGCTTGTTAACGCGCGGACCCAGGCAACATGCAACCCACCTCCCGCCCAACCGACCGAGGGGCGCGCCGCATAACGTGCGGCTACGAAGATCGCGAAATACGAATAGAACATACAATATAAATACAACAAATGAACATAGACTATTTAAATGTTAGACAGATGTTGTAATAGTACAGTTCTGAGAGTAGGGACAGAAGTAGCATTACTTATTATCGGGAAAAGGTTATTATAACTAGAGCATAAGATCCGAAAAGGGTTATGAACTGCATAGTTAGTATTACAGGCTTGCAGGGAAATCGGGAAAAAGTTTCTAGTACTTCTGATCGGAACAGCAAAACTAATTTGGCTAATTAATTCTGATGAATCAATTTCACCGTTAATTAGTTTGTGTAAAAAGATTACACCAAGCATGGTTCTACGATCAGAAAGAGAGGGAAGATTTATTAGTAGAAGTCTACTACGGTAAGGAGGCAAGCGAGTATTAGGATTCCAGTGGAGACACCGGAGGGCAAAGAGTAGAAATTGTTTTTGCACAGATTCTATTCTATCCTGATGAACCTTATATTGTGGACACCATATACAAGACCCATACTCAAGAATGGGGCGAACAAGTGAAGTATAAAGAGTCTTAGTAACGTAGGGATCGTCAAATTCTTTCGACCAACGCTTAATGAAACCCAAGACACCAAAGGCTCGATTAGCAGCAGAAGAAATATGCTTGTCAAACTTAAGCTTGGGATCCAAAAGGATACCCAAATCATTAACTGACTCAATAATTATTTAAAAAGGGCATTCGCCTATAAAAAGACATAACGTTGCATTTACCACAATTTAAATTTAATAAATTTACCCGACACCAGGTTTGAAAGCTTTCTAAATCAGTTTGCAACCTTTTACCAGATAGAAAGTCTGTAGACGAAAAACAAAGTTTAACATCATCGGCATACATCAGCACCAGAGAGTGTGTTATCACGGAAGGAAGGTCATTAATGAACAATGTAAATAACAAGGGACCAAGGTGACTACCTTGTGGTACTCCGGACGTGACCTGAACAGACTTAGAGACAAGTCCTTTAAAAAAGACTTTTTGGGATCTTAAACTTAGATAATTGGAGATCCAAAGAATTAAGTTTTTTGGAAATCCCAGAAGATGAAGTTTATGAAGTAAAAGAGAATGATTAACGGAATCAAAAGCCTTACTGAAATCGGTGTAAATAACATCTGTTTGCATTTTGTTTTGAAACCCCTTCATAACAAAAGAAGTGAATTCAAGTAAGTTAGTGGTAGTAGATCTATTTTTCACAAACCCGTGCTGGCAGGGTGAAATTATAGATCTACAAAGATGTTGTAGTTGAGAAGTTATTAATTTCTCAAAAATCTTAGGAATAGCAGACAACTTAGAAATACCTCTATAGTTTTGAACGTTTGACTTGTTTCCTTTTTTATGGAGAGGAATAATAAATGATTCTTTCCACATAACGGGAAAAGAGCACAACTCGATGGACAGATTAAAAAGCTTATATAATGGCCTCAAAAGACCTTCAGCACAGTACCTAAGCACGCAGCCTGGTACTCCATCAGGTCCCGGTGAGAATACTGGCTTAATAGCCTTAAGATCATTTAATAGCGAGCTTTCCGTTATCAAAGGTCCAAATATGCAATTAGAGACATTTACATTGTAAGGATATGGCAAAACCAATTGAACATTTGATGAACTATAAGTTGTTTGAAAAAATGCAGCAAATAAATCGGCGATGGCCTGATCTGTGTTAGCTGTCGTTTTTTCAAAAAATACGGTTGATGGAAGTGTTGATGATTTACGTTTCGCATTAACGAAGTTATAAAACTGTTTAGGATCCCGCTGAAACTGTAACCTGCAACTTCTAAGGTAATCCTGGTAGCATTGGTTATTCAGGACAGAGAAATTGGATCGAGCAATCAAGTAGTTAGAGAAATCCAAGAAAGAGCCAGTTTCCTTGAACTTTTTGTACAATTTTGACTTTCTATTTTTCATGCTAGTTAATTCCCGTGTAAACCAAATTGGTTTGTTAGAACTACGTGCATTACGAACCGGGACACATAAATCAAGTAATGAATTTAAGGTTGAGTAAAAAATCGTGATTGCACTGTCCATGTCCCTACACCTGTAAAGCCGGGACCAGTCAGTCTGGGATAAGAGTTGAGTAAGTTTAATAAAATCGGTGTTCCGAAATTGACGAACTCGCTCTGGAGGTAGAGTACGTGGGCACATCCCCCGGATAGGTAAATCTATCAACACTTCCAAAGTTGGGTGATAATGATCTTCAGGAAGGGATATAGGTTCAATACGGGAGACAGATACGAGGGAGGGATCCAAAACGAAAATAAGATCAAGCATCTTATTCTGAGAATTTGGGATAGCATTGATTTGACACAATGACATCCCAAATAAATTATCAAGAAAATCATGTTGGGTCGTGGGAGTCAATACATTGGAGTCTACATTAGAAATCCAAACAGTCCCAGCAATATTGAAATCACCAAGAACAACAAGAAAATCACGATCAGAAAGCATAGATGATACAGAGTGTATTGCAGAAAAATGCGAAGAATATACAGAATTGTCTGCAGAAGGGGGATATAAGAACAAGTAATAACAAGTAAGAGTGCTCTAGTCGAGAGTGCCCGACTAGGATATACCCTGATCCAAGGTCTACATTCATTGAAGTTATTTATCTGCATTCATACATAGAAACACACATATACAAACAAAAGCTGCTTGCTACGCGCGTCATACATTTGCTTTGATTCTTCTTCTTCCTTTGGCTTTAAAGTATGGTACATTGAATCGTTTATAACTTCTTTGTTTATTACTGGCATATAAATGTGCAACTATGTAAAATCCGAAGGTCATACCTTTAAAATTACGTATTTTTCAATTTCTGTGAGATTGGAGAGGGGTATCCAAAAAGTGAAATGTATTTTACCTTTGTATGCTATAGGAGAATATATGTATTAATTTTGGAGACTCTACACTTTATCACTTTTAAGCTATACCTTAAAAACACTGTTCTGGAATCTTAATTTATCGATTACTTTTGAAAGGATTGAGATACGTCTAGAAATTGTCTATGCCGGATGCTAAAACGGCTGTTTATCTTTAAGGGAGATAAACCATTGTCGTTGTTGTCTTTAAAGTTTGGGTATGTGGTGTGCTTACACTAATTAATGTATGCCTAGCATTTGCCGGCGTGCGGTGCTATGCCCCGTTTTAAGGAATATTGTGAATATTGAAGTGAGTATTGAAAATTTACCTCCCCTAATTTCCATGCAGGTGTGTGGGTCTTCCACAAAAAAAGAGTTTCGCTTTTATTGAATTTTCATACAGTTTTTTGAAAATGATTTTGAATTTCATCGAATTAATTTTATCCCGCAATAATTTTAAGCCGATTTGAAAGTCAGGCTTTCTTAACTTTTGTATGAGTAGCTTTGATAATGATATCGAGCTGATGAGCTTATGATCGGATGGAAATCACAAAATGTTATACAACAGTTTTCGTCCACTTTCCGACTTTGTAAGGCAAGTTCCAGCCACAACGGCGTACACAGCTTGCTGCGTGCTTCAAACTTGGCACAGCTACACATGATGATCGTCTTAAACGGCAATGGAAAATCGAATCAACAGAATCACCGAGTGACCAAATGAAGCCAGAACATGCTTGCAAAAAACATTACGCAAAATCGACTTATGTGAACCCTGACGGTCGCAGTGTTGTCAAGCTGCCGTTTAAGAACAATCCCATACAGCTCGGTCATTCGTCCCATATAGTGCGCCGTACATTTTTCAGCTTGAAACTTCGCCTGGCTCAATGTTCGGAAACTCGCATTCAGTATTGTCAATTCATAAAGGAGTATTAGCTTTTTTTTTTTTTTCTTTTTTTTTTTCTTTTACCAATTCTATGGACGTTGATGTACATTCAAGTGGCCCAACGATACCAAGCCAGGGCTTGTTAACGCGCGGACCCAGGCAACATGCAACCCACCTCCCGCCCAACCGACCGAGGGGCGCGCCGCATAACGTGCGGCTACGAAGATCGCGAAATACGAATAGAACATACAATATAAATACAACAAATGAACATAGACTATTTAAATGTTAGACAGATGTTGTAATAGTAAAGTTCTGAGAGTAGGGACAGAAGTAGCATTACTTATTATCGGGAAAAGGTTATTATAACTAGAGCATAAGATCCGAAAAGGGTTATGAACTGCATAGTTAGTATTACAGGCTTGCAGGGAAATCGGGAAAAAGTTTCTAGTACTTCTGATCGGAACAGCAAAACTAATTTGGCTAATTAATTCTGATGAATCAATTTCACCGTTAATTAGTTTGTGTAAAAAGATTACACCAAGCATGGTTCTACGATCAGAAAGAGAGGGAAGATTTATTAGTAGAAGTCTACTACGGTAAGGAGGCAAGCGAGTATTAGGATTCCAGTGGAGACACCGGAGGGCAAAGAGTAGAAATTGTTTTTGCACAGATTCTATTCTATCCTGATGAACCTTATATTGTGGACACCATATACATGACCCATACTCAAGAATGGGGCGAACAAGTGAAGTATAAAGAGTCTTAGTAACGTAGGGATCGTCAAATTCTTTCGACCAACGCTTAATGAAACCCAATACACCAAAGGCTCGATTAGCAGCAGAAGAAATATGCTTGTCAAACTTAAGCTTGGGATCCAAAAGGATACCCAAATCATTAACTGACTCAATTCGTTCAAGTGGTTTTCCATTAAGAACATAATTATTTAAAAAGGGCATTCGCCTATAAAAAGACATAACGTTGCATTTACCACAATTTAAATTTAATAAATTTACCCGACACCAGGTTTGAAAGCTTTCTAAATCAGTTTGCAACCTTTTACCAGATAGAAAGTCTGTAGACGAAAAACAAAGTTTAACATCATCGGCATACATCAGCACCAGAGAGTGTGTTATCACGGAAGGAAGGTCATTAATGAACAATGTAAATAACAAGGGACCAAGGTGACTACCTTGTGGTACTCCGGACGTGACCTGAACAGACTTAGAGACAAGTCCTTTAAAAAAGACTTTTTGGGATCTTAAACTTAGATAATTGGCGATCCAAAGAATTAAGTTTTTTGGAAATCCCAGAAGATGAAGTTTATGAAGTAAAAGAGAATGATTAACGGAATCAAAAGCCTTACTGAAATCAGTGTAAATAACATCTGTTTGCATTTTGTTTTGAAACCCCTTCATAACAAAAGAAGTGAATTCAAGTAAGTTAGTGGTAGTAGATCTATTTTTCACAAACCCGTGCTGGCAGGGTGAAATTATAGATCTACAAAGATGTTGTAGTTGAGAAGTTATTAATTTCTCAAAAATCTTAGGAATAGCAGACAACTTAGAAATACCTCTATAGTTTTGAACGTTTGACTTGTTTCCTTTTTTATGGAGAGGAATAATAAATGATTCTTTCCACATAACAGGAAAAGAGCACAACTCGATGGACAGATTAAAAAGCTTATATAATGGCCTCAAAAGACCTTCAGCACAGTACCTAAGCACGCAGCCTGGTACTCCATCAGGTCCCGGTGAGAATACTGGCTTAATAGCCTTAAGATCATTTAATAGCGAGCTTTCCGTTATTAAAGGTCCAAATATGCAATTAGAGACATTTACATTGTAAGGATATGGCAAAACCAATTGAACATTTGATGAACTATAAGTTGTTTGAAAAAATGAAGCAAATAAATCGGCGACGGCCTGATCTGTGTTAGCTGTCGTTTTTTTCAAAAAATACGGTTGATGGAAGTGTTGATGATTTACGTTTCGCATTAACGAAGTTATAAAACTGTTTAGGATCCCGCTGAAACTGTAACCTGCAACTTCTAAGGTAATCCTGGTAGCATTGGTTATTCAGGACAGAGAAATTGGATCGAGCAATCAAGTAGTTAGAGAAATCCAAGAAAGAGCCAGTTTCCTTGAACTTTTTGTACAATTTTGACTTTCTATTTTTCATGCTAGTTAATTCCCGTGTAAACCAAATTGGTTTGTTAGAACTACGTGCATTACGAACCGGGACACATAAATCAAGTAATGAATTTAAGGTTGAGTAAAAAATCGTGATTGCACTGTCCATGTCCCTACACCTGTAAAGCCGGGACCAGTCAGTCTGGGATAAGAGTTGAGTAAGTTTAATAAAATCGGTGTTCCGAAATTGACGAACTCGCTCTGGAGGTAGAGTACGTGGGCACATCCCCCGGATAGGTAAATCTATCAACACTTCCAAAGTTGGGTGATAATGATCTTCAGGAAGGGATATAGGTTCAATACGGGCGACAGATACGAGGGAGGGATCCAAAACGAAAATAAGATCAAGCATCTTATTCTGAGAATTTGGGATAGCATTGATTTGACACAATGACATCCCAAATAAATTATCAAGAAAATCATGTTGGGTCGTGGGAGTCAATACATTGGAGTCGACATTAGAAATCCAAACAGTCCCAGCAATATTGAAATCACCAAGAACAACAAGAAAATCACGATCAGAAAGCATAGATGATACCGAGTGTATTGCAGAAAAATGCGAAGAATATACAGAATTGTCTGCAGAAGGGGGGATATAAGAACAAGAATAACAAGTAAGAGTGCTCTAGTCGAGAGTGCCCGACTAGGATATACCCTGATCCAAGGTCTTACATTCATTGAAGTTATTTATCTGCATTCATACATAGAAACACACACACATATACAAACAAAAGCTGCTTGCTACGCGCGTCATACAATTGCTTTGTTCTTCTTCTTCCTTTGGCCCCAAACTATGGTACATTGAATCGTTAATAACTTCTTTGTTTATTGTCTGATCGTTGTTAAATTTGTAGGACACAAAGATGGCATATAAATGTGCAACTATGTAAAATCCGAAGGTCATACCTCTTAAAATACGTATTTTTCGATTTCTGGGAGATCGGGGAGGGGTATCCAAAAAGTGAAATGCATTTAACCTCTGTATGCTATTGGAGAGTATATGTACCAAATTTGGTGACTCTACGTCTTATAACTTTTAAGCTATACCTTAAAAACACTGTTTTGGAAACTTAATTTATCGATAACTTTTGAAAGGATTGAGATATTGAAAAAAAATTGATAAGTTTGTTTAGAACCGGCAGTACAGTAACTTAAACTATAATATAAAGTTTCTAGCTTTTATGACTTTCAAGTTATGCCCGATGAGATATCGAAAAAAAATGATAAACTTGTATTGACCCGGCACTACGAGAACTTATATTTCAAATATGAAGTCTCTAGCTTTTGTAGTCTCTGAGAAACACGCGTTCATACAGACGGACAGACGGTCAGACGGACAGACGGACATGGCTATATCGACTCGGCTATTGATACTGATCAAGAATATATATACTTTATGGGGTCGGAGATGCTTCCTTATGCCTGTTACATACTTTTGCACAAAACCATAATACCCCTTTTTCCCATTTTTAATGGGATCAGGGTATAAAAACAGAATTATTAGACTTTTTAACAATATATTCAACACCAACATACCACAAAGATATAAAACCAGTGTAGTCATTCCAATCAACAAACCAGAATCATATCGGCCCATCTCACTTTACCAATGCCTCTCCAAGGTATTGGACAAGATCGTCGCAAGACGATTATGGTGGTTCGTAGAGCACAACAACTTAATTTCAAAAAATCAACTAGGCTTTAAAAAACATAAATCAGTTACAGATTGTCTGCTATATGCAGATCACTTGATAACTACTTCTATCAATAGAAAACGGCATATCTCAATCGTCTCCCTTGACTTTTCCAAGGCGTTTGACAGAATTGGTTTACACGCCATTTTAGAACAAATAAGAGAATGGCGAGTTGGGCCAAAAATAATAAAGTACACTCAGAAAAAAATGACGTTCCATATTTGAGAACAAACTGTCTCATTTTCTATTTTTTCGTTCATTACTTTTCGTTCATAAATCAAGAACCCGTGGTCTTGACGATACTTCAAAAATAAGAACACATGTTACAATTGTACCATAATAAGAACGACGTTCTTAAAATATGAACGTATTTGGATTCTTCTTTGTTATTTGCAGGCTTTGTAGCTCAGTGGGTAGAAGGCACGCCTAGCAATTATTAGTAGCGCGGCTTCAATTCCCGGTCAAGACATAATTTTTTTAAATTTTTTTTTTTTTTTATTTATTTACAATATTACATTTAGTATATAACACAACAAATGAGTACAATCTTAACAAGTACTAACAACTAGGCCTTCGACTCAATTAAACCAAATTATTCTGTCGGCTTATCTTAGAGCTTAGCTGCCGAGCTATTAATACGCGAAGGGGAGTCTCGGGTTCGATTCCGCGAGAAGGAAGGCAACAAGTCGGAAGTTTTTTCAATCTAATTAAATTATGTAAAATAATCTTGAACAGAGACAGTATAACACAACTTACTTTCTAAATAATGTGAATTCGTAAGATGTTAATGATTGACAACAATAATACTAATACAAACTAAAAAAAATAAATACAAATATATAAAAAATGTACAAAATATATTCGAGATTCCGGAAATTTATCATAATTTATCATTTTTTTCTGAGTGCGTCTTCATTGGACCATACTTAAGTACAAAAAATTCAAAAATTGCTTTTGCACTTTTATTTTGTACAGGAATATTTAGTGAGATCACAGATTATTGTTACCGCATACTTATTGCCATTTTCAGACATCGGTTGTGGCCGAATGGTATCAATAAGTACTGTGTCAAATGCTGTAGTCGGCGTTTGTGTTATCGTAATTGGGGTCTTTGTATGTGTCGTTGTTTTAGTTTGTTGGCATTTCAAACAAGTTTTAACATATTTTGCGACAGTTTTGTAATTATAGGCCAATAATAGGGTTTTCTTATCTCCCACAGGGTTTGCGAAATCCCTGTGTGGCCTCCTTCTAGAGGATCGTCATGATATCTTGACAGGATTGATTCAATTTGAGCTTAAGCGCAACTCGTACTTTTTTTTAAAGTACTATTGCCCAATTCTTTAAATTTATTCAGTGAGACAGTTTCGAAAATCTGTTCACTTGATTCCGGCTTCTGAGTCAAGCCTTTGGAAGAACTGACCTAGGTCGAAGTTTTCATTAGAATACAGATCACTGAAAGCAAATTGTGAGATTACTTGTCTCGTTGAGACATTTATTATTTGTTTGTTCATATGCTTAAGTTCTTGAATTGTTATTCTTGAAAGTGCATCTGCAACGAAATTGTCCTTACCCTTGATGTTATACAGTGAAGTCGTAGTCTTCTAAGTCTAATCTCAAACGTGCCAATTTTGATGTTGGGTGTTTCATTGAAAAAAGGTATAAGAGTGGTCTAAGATCGCTTTTTACCAGAAAATGTCGCCCATATACATAAGGTCGAAAATGTTTTATCGCCCAGTGGATTGCTGCGAGCGCTTGCTTGTATGTGGACTCATTGCTTTTAAAAGTTGCTTGACATCGTAATCTAGGCTGAGTGCAGCACCACATGCTTTTTTAATAGCATCTGTGGTTATGCAATACTGCTGAAATCAGGGTATTGTCGAAGTGTGAGTTCCATAAAAGCTTTCTTTAAATATTCAAATGAATTATTGCATTCTGTAGTCCAGTCGAATTTGACATTTTTCTTGCACAGTCTTGTTATATGGCGAGAATGATTTGAAAATTTTTGATGAAGCGTCTGTAGTAGTTACAAAACGCTACGAGACTTCTCGCTTTTTCTGAATTTTTCGGAATAAGCTAATTTTTGTTAACGTCATATTTTTTGTAATCTGAACGGATTACTGAACGGTGCATTTGTGACAGAGGTAGGTTACTTCGTTCATGAAGAATGTACACTTCTCAGGGTGTAATTTTAAATAATGTTGTCTGCACAGCATAACAATATCAGTTACATTTTTGAACATGTGTTTCTCGGAACAACCGATAACAACAAGATCATCCATATTGTGAAATGCCTGCGAGGGTTTTAAACCTGAAAATCATTCGCTGAAATGAGTTTGGTGCCATTTTTAATCCGTAAGGGAGTCGCGTGTAGCGACAAGAGCCATCGCTCGTTGAAAAAGACGTTATAGCTCTTGATTTTTTGTCAAGTTTGATCTGGTGACTTCCAAACATTAGATCGAGGCATGAAAAATATTTGGCTCGGCCTAATTGATCAGGAATATTTTCTATTCTTGGAAGAGGAAATTTATCGGCTAGAATTTTTTTATTTATGTGACGGCAGTCTACTACTAAACGCCACCTTTTGACGTTTGAATTTGGTAAAGATTTTTTCGGAACTAAGAGAAGTGGGCTGTTGCATTCGGAAATTGATGGTTTTTTAATGCCAACTTGAATTAGTTTGTTGACCTGTTTATCGATTTCGGGTTTTTGTGTTACTAGGATTCTGTAGTTTTTTTTTGTATACTGGTGTTTTGTCACTTAATCTGAGTTTTTGGTTGTAAAAATTGTTGACTGAAATAGTTTCAGTTTCTAGGCCAAAAATATCACTAAACTTTGAACACAAAGAAGTAAGTTCAGATTTAAATTCAGGTGGAAAAGATAATTTTTTAATAAATTCCTTGGTTCTTTTTATACCCTGATCCCATTAAAAATGGGAAAAAGGGGTATTATGGTTTTGTGCAAAAGTATGTAACAGGCATAAGGAAACATCTCCGACCCCATAAAGTATATATATTCTTGATCACTATCAATAGCCGAGTCGATTTAGCCCTGTCCGTCTGTCCGTCTGTACGAACGCACGTTTCTCAGAGACTACAAAAGCTAGAGACTTCATATTTGAAATATAAGTTCTCGTGGTGCCGGGACAAGACCAGTTTATCATTTTTTTTCGATATCTCGTCCCGTTCAAAAGTTATCAATAAATTTCGACTCCAGCCAAGTGTTTTTCGGGTATAACTTGAAAGCTAGCAACTTTATATTTAAGTTTAAGTTAGTGTACTGCCGGCTCGATACAAACTTATCATTTTTCGATATCTCAGTCCTTTCAAAAGTTATCGATAAATTAATATTCCAGAACAGTGTTTTTAAGGTATAGCTTAAAAGTCATAAGATGTAGAGACATTAAATTTGGTACATATATTCTCCTATAGCATACAAAGGTAAAATACATTTCACTTTTTGGATACCCCTCCCCAATCTCACAGAAATTGAAAAATAAGTAATTTTAAAGGTATGACCTTCGGATTTTACATAGTTGCACATTTATATGCCATCTTTGTGTCCTACAAATTTAATAACGATCAGACAATAAACAAAGAAGTTATTAACGATTCAATGTACCATAGTTTAAAGCCAAAGGAAGAAGAAGAATCAAAGCAAATGTATGACGCGCGTAGCAAACAGCTTTTGTATGTATATGTATGAATGCAGATAAATAACTTCAATGAATGTAAGACCTTGGATCAGGGTATCTCCTAGTCGGCCACTCTCGACTAGAGCACTCTTACTTGTTTTATTAGAGTTGGATGCTGAACAAATTTTGTATTCCTCTAATTTAAGTGGTGTTTGAGCTTATGATTTTTTACTTCAATAAAAATACTCAGATTAAGACTTAACCTGTATACATTTATGACTGATTTTCGCTCAAAGGGGGTTGGTCGTTTTCCGATTGTACGCTTCTTACATTTTGGTTACTGTTGTTTCCATTATTGTAGTTTTGGTTTCGTCCATCGCGCTGGTGACTACCACCGCGCTGGTTGTAACCGCCTCTACCTCTATTTTGGCCACGAAAAGTGTTATTTCCACTACCGCGGCTTCCATTATAGCCTCCACGGTAGTTTGCGTTTTGATTAGTGTTGTATAGCACAGTGTCTGATCGTCCAGTTGCGTCAGTGCAATTATTTACGAATTTGAAAATAGCGTCATTCATACTTGTTAATTGTCCAGCTTCCATGATAAGTTTTACCTTATCATTTGGCATATTTCTTATCATTGCTTTTACTGCTTGCTGAGTGGAATATCTAATTACTAGTTCTAGCGATAGACCATCAGTTATGTATGCACCCTCAAGAGCTTTTGTTAGTTGCTCAATTTTTTTGGTGTATACGTTAGCAGTTTTGTTTTTCTGTTGAAGGTTCATGAGTTTTGCGGATATTACCTTCACAGACTCTCTTTTTACAGATGTCGACAATTTAGCGATTATGTCTATAATTGTGCTTTCAGTACTTATTATATTTCTGGCATGGCCTTTTAGCTGTGTCTTAATGAGTTGTATGGCGGTTGAGTTTCTTGAATTGACTCAACCATCTGCAATGCATATAGAAAACTTCTCAAATTTTGTGCTTTGCCGTCAAACTCTGGTAGTAGAGACGACGCTGTTCTTAAAAACTGAATTTTTGTCCATGCCATGTTGTCTGATTGTGTATATACTTTGGAATCGACTTTTGTCGTCAGTAAATGTGAACTAGCAGTTGTGCTAGTTTAGGGGTTAGTGATAAGTTTGTTTTTGGTATCTTCGTTAGTGAAATAACTTGTAATTGGGGATTTCGATGTCGGACTTTTTAGGGCAGGTTCTTCGTTATCTTGTTACAAATTTGACACTATAAAAGTTGCTGGACTATTTAATGGGGCTAAATTATGCCTTTCCTTTACTGTTATTGATATTGATATTGATAACGTCTGAAGCCTGAGTTCAGTGGAAGTCTGTAAGTCTACTTTTGTTTTCTTGATATTTTTTCTCGTATTTCATTATAAATGTTCACTAAATTAATAGTGGGTTTAAAATCGTACTTATTTGAGTTTGACGATTTTGACTAAGAGTTTTGTATGATTTTTTGAACTCAGTTCTTAGTTCTTAATTGCATTCCACTCCATGTATTATGAGCCTTGCAACTGTACTTTAAAGGATTGTCACCATTCGATTTCCGTTTGACGACATTCGCCGTCGGGTTTTCTAATTTAGATTCAGTTTTACCAATTTTGGGTGAAATATTAACTATTTGGGGTTAAACTCCCATTTTTTTTAATTTGAAAAGGAATTATTTAATTACTTATAATATGCAAATTATATTTAATCTTACTTTAATTTAATAATATGAACAGAGTTTGAATGAAGACATTTTAGGATAACATGTAGCATATTTTTATTTTTTCTTTTTTGTAGAATGGAGACAGGAAAGGTTGTTGCCATCGTCCTTCTGCCCACCGCGTTTCTTTGGCACTTTGACTTTCGGTATTTGTGTCAGTTGCCTTTCAATTTCCTGTTGTTTTTTTTCGGCAGCAATCTGCCTTGCCTTATACTCCGCAGTTGTGATTGGCTTCGGGCCAATTGTCGGTTCCTCTATAATTTTGTTAACATTTTTTAAAAGCTTTGCATTTTTTGGCAGTGAGACTGCACTTGTATTGCTTTTATCGTTCATTTGTTTTTATTTCATTTCTCATTTAAGCATATGTTGTATTACTTAAATTGCTTCTGTCTTTGGGTATTTGTTAGTTAGTTGTTCACTTTGGATTTATACTGCGGCTGCAGAACTTTATCACCAGTTGAAGCGGCATCAGTGTTGTTTATTGCATTGTTTTTATTATCCTGCAATCTTCGGATCGTTCTGTCCTGTCACGGTCGCAATGCGACGCGTCTCGGGGTTCACGCAGTTCACTTTTTAATTAAATAAAACTAGACAACCTTCTCTTTTGGTTTGGGTTTATGGAATGTTCTTTATTTGAATAATATGTCTTAGCTTAAGCTTGAGCTGAAGCGCTGACATGCATGTGTAAGTTAAGACAATCACCCGGCAACAAAGAAGTTGCCAAACCGAACAAGTATAGTAGCGTGGGAAATGCAGTATCAGCTATTAGCGCTCTGCAACGACATCGGGAACCCAACGCGGCAGTCAGCAACAACGTTGCGGTCAATACCCCGCTACGTCAGCGTCCGCTAAGCGAAACCAGGCACGAGGCGCGGAGTCAGCATATTTAGAGTGCAGGGCTAGCTTAGCTTATAAGAAATTCTGTTCTTGTACGTTCGTTGATCTTGATTTATTAAACCTCGCGACTATCGCGAGCTCTCGAAACGTATAACAAATCTTTTATTACTGCAACAATGCACGGTGTTAACTCAACAATACGAAGTTACACCTATTATATCTTGTATATTACGTTATGTCAATGTATTAGAAACATACACTTATGTATTTATATAATACTAGCATTTAGTGGCTTTGCTACGCCTTCTCTTTATTTAAATAACTTTTAGAGGTAGAGATTAACTTTGAAAATCAATTTAAAAACAATTAAGAGTGCTCTAGTCGAGAGTGCCCGACTAGAAGATACCCTGCACCCAGTTCTTACATTCATAATTCTTTATCTGCATTCATACATAGAAACACACACACACATATACAAACAAAAGCTGCTTGCTACGCGCGTCATACATTTGCTTTGATTTTTCTTCTTCCTTTGACTTAAAACTATGGTACATTGAATCGTTAATAACTTCTTTGTTTATTGTCTGATCACAATGAAATTTGTAGGACATATAAATGTGCAACTATGTAAAATCTGAAGGTTATACCTTTAAAATTACGTATTTTTCGATTTCTGTGAGATTGGAGAGGGGTATCCTAAAAGTGAAATGTATTTTACCTTTGTATGTTATAGGAGAATATTTGTACCAAAATTTGGTGTCTCTACATCTTATAACTTTTAAGCTATACCTTAAAAACACTGTTCTGGAATATTAATTTATCGATAACTTTTGAAAGGATCGAGCCGGCAGTACAGTAACTTAAACCTGAATATAAAGTTGCTAGCTTTAATAACTTTCAAAATATACCCGAAAAACACTTGGCTGGAATCGAAATTTATCGATAACTTTTGAACGGGACGAGATATCGAAAAAAATGATAAACTGGTCTTGTCCCGGCACCACGAGAACTTATATTTAAAATATGAAGTCTCTAGCTTTTGTAGTCTCTGAACGCACGTTCATACATACGGACATACGGACAGACGGACATACGGACAGACGGACAGGGCTAAACCGACTCGGCTATTGATAGTGATCAAGAATATATATACTTTATGGGGTCGGAGATGTTTCCTTATGCCTGTTACATACTGTTGCACAAAACCATAATTCCCCTTTTTCCCATTTTTAATGGGATCAGGGTATAAAAAGAGTAAAGTGTAAAGGTCCAAGATGACTTCCCTGAGGTACCCCAGAAGTGACGTGTACCGTTTTCGAAGAAGTTGACCCAAGCAATACTCGTTGAGTCCGACCATTTAAATAGGAGGAAGTCCAAGCCAGAAAAGATGGAGGGAATCCTAAGCAATCAAGCTTATACAGCAGAAGTGCGTGGTTGACAGAGTCAAATGCTTTACTGAAATCGGTGTAAATGACATCAGTTTGCATTTTCATAAGAAGTGCATCATTTACAAGGGATGTAAAGTCAAGTAAATTGGTCGTAGTAGACCGACTCTTAACAATACCATGTAGGGCAGGGGAGTAAATCGACTTACAGAGATGTTGCAAAGACGAAGTTAGAAGTTTTTCAAATAATTTAGGGATGGCTGATAGCTTTGCAATGCCTCTGTAATTAGAAATATCAGACTTCCCACCTTTTTTGTGGAGAGGAATGATAAACGATTCCTTCCAAATAGATGGAAAGACTGCAGAGTCAAGGGATAGGTTAAAAAGTTTTACCAATGGTTGAAGTAGGGAATTACAGCACTCCTTGAGCACACAACTAGGTATGTTGTCTGGCCCAGGAGAGATAGATGGTTTTAGTGAATTAGATGCAGAAAGAAGTGAGGCATCTGTGATACCAGGATTAAATAATAGGTTCGAAGGTGAAATGTTTTACGG
This sequence comes from Drosophila maculinotata, assembly GCA_035045305.1. Classification (NCBI taxonomy): domain Eukaryota; kingdom Metazoa; phylum Arthropoda; class Insecta; order Diptera; family Drosophilidae; genus Drosophila; species Drosophila maculinotata. The sequence goes on from JAWNPD010000079.1 coordinate 50,634, forward strand.
ATAAGTGTTAGTGTGGGGGACAGAAGAATATGTTTATTGGAATAAGTTGGCAAATAGATCAGAAGCAGCAGAGTCGTTGAAAGCTTTTTCTTTCCCAGAACAAAAGAAAGAAGGCAAATTTGAAGATTTGCGCTTGAATTAACAAAGTTGTAAAATTGCTTAGGATCTTGAGTAAACTGTCGTTTGCAACGTGAAAGGTAATTCTCGTAGCACTGGGAGTTTAAAAGGACAAAGTTGGACTTGGCTACAAAATATTTGGACAAGTCCAGACTTCTTAAACTTTTTAAAACACTTAGATTTAATGTTTTTTAAGAAAGAGAGTCGTGGTGTAAACCATGGAGGTTTGCTTGAGGCACATGAAGGAATATATTTCGGAATGCAGATATCAAACAATGCATAAAGGATTTCATAGAATATGTTAGCAGCAACATCTATGTCAACCGAATTGTTTAAAAAAGACCAATCCGTTGCATAAATATGCTGGTTTAGAAGACTATAATTCCCTTTACGGAAGTAATATCGTTTTTTAGTAGGGGATGCTGAAGGCAAAGAACATGTTCTAAAAAATGAAAGTGAAATTTCGATAGTAGGATGGTACGAATCTTCTGGCATTGTTAAAGGTACTAATCTAGATATAGCAGCTGTAGAGCTATCGTTGATAAAAACCAGATCAAGCATTCTATTCAAGTGATTTAGAATTGAATTGATTTGAAACAACGAAAGATCGAACATGCAATCGAAAAAATCATGTTGAGCTGAGGGTATAAGGTGGTTTGTACTATTGAAAAGTGACCCTGTGATGCTTGGCAGATTGAAATCACCTAACACCACAAATAAGTCATTATGACGCAAATGGGTTGAAATTTCCCTAATATAAGATATATGTTGCATATAGACTTGAATATCGGAAGATGATGGGTAAATAACCATAACAGCAACAATTTAAACACAAGCTGGCGCAGAGTAATTAAAAATATCCGACTGGAGTGTGGTTTTGATGGCAATTAGTACGCCACCACCTCGAGTCGGCCGATCGCGTCTATAAATAATAAAGTTATTGGCCAAAATTTCGCAGTCAGACACTGTGGAGTTTAACCAAGTTTCTGAAAAAGCGATTATGTCAGAATCAAAAGAAATACTGTTCATGAATAAATTTTTAAGTTTAGACATAAGGCCTCTAACATTCTGGTATTGAATGGTAGTTGAATCGGGATCTAGTTTTTTGAAACATTGCTGGATGAAGAGCTGCCAGCTGGAAGTGAAACAGGCAAATGATTGTTTCGAATTTTTGGTTTAAATTCATGAACAATCATTCGAGGTGGCCAAAATTTTGGGTCACAAATGATCGGGAACACGTCATGAGGGACACTTACTTTGAAGGAAGCTATCTCCCGAGGAGTAGAAAATTTAAATTTAATGATTGAAACACTAGCTGAAGATTTGCTAGAAATATAAGCCGCTAAGGACTCGCATGTAGTGTCAGCTGAAAGTCTGGAAACAAACACTTGCTTTCTGGGGGCAACTACATTAAGGATTGGCTGGGGTGGAGCTGAAATTGCAATATGATTAGTTCCCTCATTAGAAACAGGTCTTTGAGAAGTTCTGCGCTTACGACGTGAAACCACTCGTGACGCAGTGGCTGTCATCGGAACGGGCTCGATAGTTGGGGGTATGATCGTATCCCCTCGTATCTCGCACAACCAACAATAAATGAATTGCGGCTGAACAGAATCATCAGCCTGCTTAAACGTGCAATTATTTTTGCAGCACGACATATTGACTACGGGGGTCAAACAAATTGCACAAATTTAGAAATAGAGAAAAAAGTTACAAGAGCGCACAGCGGTGAAAAAAAGCGCACGAAAATGTAACTAACGAAAAACACTCAAGTTTCACTCAAAAGCTAGAGTAATGCACAAACAGTGTGAGGACCGAAGAACAACAACAATAAGTTTAGTGAGAGCGATGCACAAAGATGTAATGCACAACGAACACACGCACAAACTATTGTATGCAGACGGAAGCGTGGGAGCTCGGAGAGTAAAGTAAATAACACAAACAACAAAACGCAGCTCTGATGCCGTGTTATTAAATAGAATAATTGCTATTATTCGATGCACAGCTGATATACTTTGCACAGAAACAAAGCGTTATCAATTTAGCGTAGAAGTTGACTTATTTAAGATGGATAAACAGCTTTGATATTAGGAAACAAAATAAAAAATGCGGAGCACAAAAAAAACACGTGAATCACACGCAAACTGAGAACTCTCTCTGATCAAGATTGATTTTTCGAAGGATTCCCAGTTGGCTCTAGCTAACTTAAAATGACTTCTTGGAAGTGTGATGGGTTGGTATTTTTGGTACATGGTCATGAGGATGGGGAAGTGATCGCTGCCACAAAGTTGTTCAGTTCGTTTCCATATTGTGAAGGGTTTAATATCGCCCGTGCACATTGATATGTCTATGTGTGTAAATGTGTTGTGAAATGGGTCGGGGACTTATCGTTAGGAAGGATCAAGTTGTTTTGTGTAATGAATTTATGCAGGGTGTTGCCTCTTTTATTTTGATTTGGTGACCCAAATGTAGGGTGCCAGCTATTGAAATCTCCTGTGACAATGAATGGTTGATTACTTAGAGCTATTGTGTTATCTAAATAAATCAAAGTTTACTAAATTGTTTTTTTGGTGGTATGTAAACTGAGATAATGTTTAACTTTGTTTCTGAGTTAATTTCAGCAGCTGCTGCTTCAAACTCGTTGCTTAGTCTTATTTCGTTGGATTGGACTGATTTGTGTATTAGCAGTGCCACTCCACCGAAGCTGTTATGTGGGATGTTCGTTAATATGTTATAATTTATTGCAATTGGAAATTTACTATACGTAAGGATATGATTTGGGGTGAATATTTTTTGATGATGATTAGGAGTTCGCTGTAGTTGTTTGAATATCCTTTAATGTTCCAATGTATTATGTTAAGAGGCATGATTGATATTAAATTAATAAAGGGATGGTTGCAAAGTGTGTATTTCAGGTTTGGGATATACTACAGTAAGCAGAAAGTTGTGTTTTATATGTGCTGTCCCCGCCTGATTGACCGAGGAGCCAGGCTTTGCCGATTCCATGCAAATGTTTGCAGGAATGCCTCCACGGTCAACCAGACGGGGACTTGATTAAGGGTTAGTTTTAGGTTATTCTATTCCATGGTATCGGAGTTATCCTCATCTTCGGTACCTGTATTGTTTATCTTCTTTTTGGCATTTGATTTTATTATCTTTAGAGTTCTTTTGGACGTTGTGCGCGGGAGCACTTGAACCTTTTCGTTTTTAGGTTGGTTTATATTTTTGCTTAACTTGGATGCTATTGATGTAGATGATATAGATGGCTGTCAGATGTAAGAGGGGTCTTCGGGGTCGTCGAACTTTAGAATGTTGCGTGTGGTGGTGTTTGTTGAAAAATGTATAGGTGATGCTGTGATTTTATCGGCGATAGGTGCGTATGTTTGGTGTCCATGTTGATGTTTTTGATTGTATATGTCGTATGCTGCTCTGAAGCCTAATTTGTGGTTTGCTTTGATTGCAATGATTTGTTGTTGCTTTAAATAAATTGGGCATTTTTTGTCAATTGACGAATGCATATTACTTGGCAGTTTGCTTATGCTGCAATCAATACAGCCGATGTTATTTGTGCAGATTTTATTGTTATCTACATTTGTGTGACCCTCTGAGCCACAGTTTTTGCATGTTTCAGAATTTTTGCATACTTTGAACGTGTGTCCGAAGCGCAGACAGCGGTTGCAGCGTAAGGGCGCTGCAATAATTGTCTTCTGGTAGCCAATCATTATGTGTTCCGGAAGGGTAGTGGTTGCAAATGTTAATATAAGTAATCCTGTTTCCTTCAAATTTCCGTCTACTTTTCTCATTATTTTCTTAACTAGAGTTACACCCTGGTTTTCTAGTTCACGTTGTATTTCTTCTTCTTTAATGTCACGTAGATCGTTTGAGTAGATAACTCCGTTAGACTGATTCAATGAGCGGTGTTCAGAGACAATAAGTGGCATCTTATCTACAAAGATTGTCATTTTCAAAAGCTTGTTTGCTTGCTGTACATTTTTTGTTTTAATTAACAAGTCGCCGCATTTGAGCTTTTTGCATGAATCGACCTCACCGCCGCAGCAGAAGTCAATTACTTTTTTAATCGCAAATGGTGATACCTTAAATTGTTTGTCATTTTCGTCATCACGAGATATGACAATGTATTTGGGCCCGGGTGTGATTAATGTTTTTACTTGGCTGGGGGTGAGCAATGCTGTCCCATACGCCTTTTTAGGATCGGGAGGGTCCCCCTCTCCCATATTTAGTTTGCGTATAGTTTGTTTGTTTTTATTTTCACTGTGCACTGGAATTTGCTTGCAAGTTAGATCAACAGATCGATAAGCGCCCGCTAACGGGCGAAAGAGTCAAAAGAGAAGGTGAAAACACAGATAAGCACAATCGATGCGGCATTTTTGTATGAGACGTCCGTTCTCTACAAAAGCTGGTTTGCGAATGTGATTCATTTCTTATTACAGGTTTAATTAACAAATGTTGGTATGTAATTGCTTCTAATTGTGAGATTTTAGTAATGTAAATTATGGTTGTTTTATTGTGTAGAGATATCGACATATTCTAACATTTCCTCTGCTGTCAAAAAAGTTATATTACTTTCTTGTAAAATTCTGTGGACTTCATTTAGGAGGAGAGTGTTTATAACATTGGACTTTGCCCATTGAATTTAATATTCACAATTTCTTCTTTTAAAAGTCTAGCTTGGTTTTGTAAACTAGTTGCTACCTTTATGCTTTAAGAATTGTCCTTACTAATTGTGTTGGCTAACATAGTGGATATTGTTGTCAGATTATTTATTCTATTTTGCAATTGATTATTTATATATATAATCTGGTCATTTTTATACCCTGATCCCATTAAAAATGGGCAAAAGGGGTATTATGGTTTTGTGCAAAAGTATGTAACAGGCATAAGGAAGCATCTCCGACCACATAAAGTATATATATTCTTGACCACTATCAATAGCCGAGTCGCTTTAGCCCTGTCCGTCCGTCTGTCCGTCTGACCGTCTGTCCGTCTGTCCGTATGTATGAACGCACGTTTCTCAGAGGCTACAAAAGCTAGAGACTTCATATTTAAAATATAGGTTCTCTTAGTGCCGGGACAAGACCAGTTTATCATTTTTTTTCGATATCTCGTCCCGTTAAAAAGTTATCGATAAATAATGATTCCAGCCAAGTGATTTTCGGGTATAACTTGAAAGTCATAAAAGCTAGCGACTTTATATTTAAGTTTAGGTTACTGTACTGCCGGCTTAATACAAACTTATAATTTTTTTTTTGATATCTCAATCCTTTCAAAAGTTATCGATAAATTAAGATTCCAGAACAGTGTTTTTAAGGTATAGCTTAAAAGTAATAGAGTGTAGAGTCACCAAATTTGGAACATATATTCTCCTATAGCATACAAAGGTAAAATTCATTTCACTTTTTGGATACCCTTCTTCAATCTCACATAAATCGAAAAATACGTAATTTTAAAGGTATGACCTTCGGATTTTACATAGTTGCACATTTATATGCCATCTTTGTGTCCTACAAATTTAATTTTGATCAGACAATAAACAAAGAAGTTATTAACGATTAAATGTACCATAGTTTAAAGCCAAAGGAAGAAGAAGAATCAAAGCAAATGTATGACGCGCGTAGCAAGCAGCTTTTGTTTGTATATGTGTGTGTGTGTTTCTGGATCAGGGTATCTCCTAGTCGGGCACTCTCGACAAGAGCACTCTTACTTGTTATACCCTGATCCCATTAAAAATGGGAAAAAGGGGTATTATGGTTTTGTGCAAAAGTATGTAACAGGCATAAGGAAGCATCTCCGACCCCATGAAATATATATATTCTTGATCACTATCAATAGCCGAGTCGATTTAGCCCTGTCCGTCTGTCTGTCCGTCTATCTGTCTGTCCGTCTGTATGAACGCGCTGATCTCAGAGACTACAAAAGCTAGAGACTTCATATTTGAAATATAAGTTCTCGTAGTGCCGGGACAAGACCAGTTTATTATTTTTTATCGATATCTCGTCCCGTTCAAAAGTTATCGATAAATTTCAATTCCAGCCAAGTGTTTTTCGGGTATAACTTGAAAGTTATTAAAGCTAGCGACTTTATATTTAAGTTTAAGTTACTGTACTGCCCTCGATACAAACTAATCATTTTTTTTCGATATCTCAATCCTTTCAAAAGTTATCGATAAATTAAGATTCTAGAACAGTGTTTTAGAGGTATAGCTTAAAAGTTATAGGGTGTAGAGTCACGAAATTTGGTACATATATTCTTCTATAGCATAGAAAGGTAAAATACATTTCACTTTTTGGATACCCCTCTCCAATCTCACAGAAATTGAAAAATACGTAATATTAAAGGTATGACCTTCGGATTTTACATAGTTGCACATTTATATGCCAGCTTTGTGTCCTACAAATTTAATTTTGATCAGACAATAAACAAAGAAGTTATTAACGATTCAATGTACCATAGTTTAAAGCCAAAGGAAGAAGAAGAATCAAAGCAAATGTATGACGCGCGTAGCAAGCAGCTTTTGTTTGTATATGTGTGTGTGTGTTTCTATGTATGAATGCAGATAAAAAACTTCAATGAATGTAAGACCTTGGATCAGGGTATCTCCTAGTCGGGCACTCTCGACTAGAGCACTCTTACTTGTTGTTTGTAATGCGGTTCTTAAAATTTGCTTCTATCATTTCTAAGTCTTCATGGTCGGGATTTCCAGCTACATACTTCCAAGCTGATCCAATCCAATTAAGGGATCTTGCTTGGCGCCTTTTAATTGTCGGCATGAGTGTGCTTAATGCGGATAACGCCTGCTTAATTTCGTGAGTAAGGGTGTGATACAAATAGCTATTTCTTAAGTCATTTACGGTATGCTCTCGTATTTTGAAAAGTTCGGTTTCTATCTGCTGTAAATCTATTATATGAATGATATTAGTTGATGAGGTTTTTAATTTCCCTGTGCTTTTGTAAATGGTTATGGTGTGTGCGTCGAAAAAGTTAGTTATATCCGTGGTTGCCAATGCCAGGGGCAGGATATTAGAAAAATCCTGAAATGTATTCAAACAAAGTGGTTAGACAGGTATATGCCGATTCCTTCATAATCGGATGAAACCTGCAGTCGGACGACATCTGGATTGAGTGAATGGGAATTATTGGTAATAATTTTTTTTTTTTTTTCAAACTAAACAAATATTTTGGTTATGTTCTTAGGTAGTCTCAGACATTCTACGTTGATTTTGTTAGTTAATCGTTTCTTATATTGTCTTATCTTGTGAACGACTCTTCCTGCTTCAGTT
>JAWNPD010000008.1:0-21457 GCA_035045305.1 Drosophila maculinotata
TACATCTCAAGTTTATTCATTTTTGAAAAAAATATATTGTGTATTTTTTGCGAAAAAGCATAAGGGGGAACCCTTTTTTTTTTTTTTTTTTTACCAATTTTGAAACTACAATCCCCAGACTTCGAATTGCCGCAACTTTGCCAAATCTAAGCCGATTTTCAATATCGAAGCCATTTTGATCATAATTTGGCATCTAGTTTAATTCTACATCTCAAGTTTATTACATTTTTGAAAAAAATAATTGTGTTTTTTTTGGCGAAAAAATCATAAGGGGGAACCCTTACCAATTTTGAAATTACATTCCCAGACTTCGAATTGCCGCAACTTTGCCAAATCTAAGCCGATTTTTCAATATCGAAGCCATTTTGATCATAATTTGGCATCTAGTTTAATCCTACATCTCAAGTTTATACATTTTTGAAAAAAAAATATATTTTTTTTGGCGAAAAAAGCATAAGGGAACCCTTACCAATTTTCAAATGACATTCCCAGACTTCGAATTGCCACAACTTTATCAAATATAAACCGATTGTCAATATCGAGGCCATTTTGATCATAATTTGGCATCTAGTTTAATTCTACATCTCAAGTTTATTAATTTTTGAAAAAAAAAAATTGTGTATTTTTTGCGAAAAAAGCATAAGGGGGAACCCTTACCAATTTTGAAAATGCCATCCCCAGACTTCGAATTGCCGCAACTTTGCCAAATCTAAGCCGATTTTCAATATCGAAGCCATTTTGATCATAATTTGGCATCTAGTTTAATTCTACATCTCAAGTTTATTACATTTTTGAAAAAAAAAATGTTTATTTTTTGCGAAAAAAGCATAAGGGGGAACCCTTACCAATTTTGAAATGACATTCCCAGACTTCGAATTGCCGCAACTTTGCCAAATCTCAAGCCGATTTTCAATATCGAAGCCATTTTTGATCATAATTTGGCATTTAGTTTAATTCTACATTTCAAGTTTATTAATTTTTGAAAAAAATAATTGTGTATTTTTGCGAAAAAATCATAAGGGGGAACCCTTACCAATTTTGAAATTACATTCCCAGACTTCGAATTGCCGCAACTTTGCCAAATCTAAGCCGATTTTCAATATCGAAGCCATTTTGATCATAATTTGGCATCTAGTTTAATTCTACATCTCAAGTTTATACATTTTTGAAAAAAAAAATGTTTTTTTTTTTGGCGAAAAAAGCATAAGGGGGAACCCTTACCAATTTTCAAATGACATTCCCAGACTTCGAATTGCCACAACTTTGCCAAATCTAAGCCGATTGTCAATATCGAAGCCATTTTGATCATAATTTGGCATTTAGTTTAATTCTACATTTCAAGTTTATTAATTTTTGAAAAAAATAATTGTGTATTTTTGCGAAAAAATCATAAGGGGGAACCCTTACCAATTTTGAAATTACATTCCCAGACTTCGAATTGCCACAACTTTGCCAAATCTAAGCCGATTTTCAATATCGAAGCCATTTTGATCATAATTTGGCATCTAGTTTAATTCTACATCTCAAGTTTATTACATTTTTGCAAAAAAAAATTGTGTATTTTTTGCGAAAAAATCATAAGGGGGAACCCTTACCAATTTTGAAATGACATTCCCAGACTTCAATTGCCACAACTTTGTCAAATCTAAGCCGATTTTCAATATCGAAGCCATTTTGATCATAATTTGGCATCTAGTTTAATTCTACATCTCAAGTTTATTAATTTTTGCAAAAAAATAATTGTGTATTTTTTGCGAAAAAATCATAGGGGGAACCCTCACCAATTTTGAAATTCCATTCCCAGACTTCGAATTGCCGCAACTTTGCCAAATCTAAGCCGATTTTCAATATCGAAGCCATTTTGATCATAATTTGGCATCTAGTTTAATTCTACATCTCAAGTTTATTAATTTTTGCAAAAAAATAATTGTGTATTTTTTGCGAAAAAATCATAAGGGGGAACCCTTACCAATTTTCAAATTACATTCCCAGACTTCCAATTGCCACAACTTTGCCAAATCTAAACCGATTTTCAATATCGAAGCCATTTTGATCATAATTTGGCATCTAGTTTAATTCTAAATCTCAAGTTTATTAATTTTTGCAAAAAAATAATTGTGTATTTTTTGCGAAAAAATCATAAGGGGGAACCCTTACCAATTTTGAAATTACATTCCCAGACTTCGAATTGCCACAACTTTTGCCAAATCTAAGCCGATTTTCAATATCGAAGCCATTTTGATCATAATTTGGCATCTAGTTTAATTCTACATCTCAAGTTTATACATTTTTGAAAAAAAAATATATTTTTTATTTGGCGAAAAAAGCATAAGGGGGAACCCTTACCAATTTTCAAATGACATTCCCAGACTTCGAATTGCCACAACTTTGTCAAATCTAAACCGATTGTCAATATCGAAGCCATTTTGATCATAATTTGGCATCTAGTTTAATTCTACATCTCAAGTTTATTAATTTTTGCAAAAAAAAATTGTGTATTTTTTGCGAAAAAATCATAGGGGGAACCCTTACCAATTTTGAAATTACATTCCCAGACTTCGAATTGCCACAACTTTGCCAAATCTAAGCCGATTTTCAATATCGAAGCCATTTTGATCATAATTTGGCATCTAGTTTAATTCTACATTTCAAGTTTATTAATTTTTGAAAAAAATAATTGTGTATTTTTTGGCGAAAAAAATCATAAGGGGGAACCCTTACCAATTTTGAAATTACAATCCCAGACTTCGAATTGCCACAACTTTGCCAAATCTAAGCCGATTTTCAATATCGAAGCCATTTTGATCATAATTTGGCATCTAGTTTAATTCTTCATTTCAAGTTTATTAATTTTTAAAAAAAAAATTGTGTATTTTTTGCGAAAAAATCATAAGGGGGAACCCTTACCAATTTTGAAATTACCATCCCCAGACTTCGAATTGCCACAACTTTGCCAAATCTAAGCCGATTTTCAATATCGAAGCCATTTCGATCATAATTTGGCATCTAGTTTAATTCTACATCTCAAGTTTATTAATTTTTGCAAATAAATAATTGTGTATTTTTTGCGAAAAAAATCATAAGGGGGAACCCTTACCAATTTTGAAATTACCATTCCCAGACTTCGAATTGCCGCAACTTTGCCAAATCTAAGCCGATTTTCAATATCGAAGCCATTTTGATCATAATTTGGCATCTAGTTTAATTCTACATTTCAAGTTTATTAATTTTTAAAAAAAAATAATTGTGTATTTTTTGCGAAAAAATGCATAAGGGGGAACCCTTACCAATTTTGAAATTCCATTCCCAGACTTCGAATTGCCGCAACTTTGCCAAATCTAAGCCGATTTTCAATATCGAAGCCATTTTGATCATAATTTGGCATCTAGTTTAATTCTACATCTCAAGTTTATACATTTTTGAAAAAAAATATATATTTTTTTGGCGAAAAAAGCATAAGGGGGAACCCTTACCAATTTTCAAATGACATTCCCAGACTTCGAATTGCCACAACTTTACCAAATCTAAACCGATTGTCAATATCGAGGCCATTTTGATCATAATTTGGCATCTAGTTTAATTCTACATCTCAAGTTTATTAATTTTTGAAAAAAAAAATTGTGTATTTTTTGCGAAAAAAGCATAAGGGGGGAACCCTCACCAATTTTGAAATGCCATCCCCAGACTTCTAATTGCCGCAACTTTGCCAAATCTAAGCCGATTTTCAATATCGAAGCCATTTTGATCATAATTTGGCATCTAGTTTAATTCTACATCTCAAGTTTATTAATTTTTGAAAAAAAATAATTGTGTATTTTTTGCGAAAAAATCATAAGGGGGAACCCTTACCAATTTTGAAATTACATTCCCAGACTTCGAATTGCCGCAACTTTGCCAAATCTAAGCCGATTTTCAATATCGAAGCCATTTTGATCATAATTTGGCATCTAGTTTAATTCTACATCTCAAGTTTATACATTTTTGAAAAAAAAATATTTTTTTTTTTGCGAAAAAATCATAAGGGGGAACCCTTACCAATTTTGAAATTACATTCCCAGACTTCGAATTGCCACAACTTTGCCAAATCTAAGCCGATTTTCAATATCGAAGCCATTTTGATCATAATTTGGCATCTAGTTTAATTCTACATCTCAAGTTTATTAATTTTTGCAAATAAATAATTGTGTATTTTTTGCGAAAAAAATCATAAGGGGGAACCCTTACCAATTTTGAAATTACATTCCCAGACTTCGAATTGCCACAACTTTGCCAAATCTAAGCCGATTTTCAATATCGAAGCCATTTTGATCATAATTTGGCATCTAGTTTAATTCTACATCTCAAGTTTATTAATTTTTGAAAAAAAAATTGTGTATTTTTTGCGAAAAAAGCATAAGGGGGAACCCTTACCAATTTTGAAATGCCATTCCCAGACTTCGAATTGCCGCAACTTTGCCAAATCTAAGCCGATTTTCAATATCGAAGCCATTTTGATCATAATTTGGCATCTAGTTTAATTCTACATCTCAAGTTTATTAATTTTTGCAAAAAAATAATTGTGTATTTTTTGCGAAAAAATCATAAGGGGGAACCCTTACCAATTTTGAAATAACATTCCCAGACTTCGAATTGCCACAACTTTGCCAAATCTAAGCCGATTTTCAATATCGAAGCCATTTTGATCATAATTTGGCATCTAGTTTAATTCTACATCTCAAGTTTATTAATTTTTGAAAAAAAATAATTGTGTATTTTTTGCGAAAAAATCATAAGGGGGAACCCTTACCAATTTTGAAATTACATTCCCAGACTTCGAATTGCCACAACTTTGCCAAATCTAAGCCGATTTTCAATATCGAAGCCATTTTGATCATAATTTGGCATCTAGTTTAATTCTACATCTCAAGTTTATTCATTTTTGAAAAAAAAAAATTGTTTATTTTTTGCGAAAAAAGCATAAGGGGGAACCCTCACCAATTTTGAAATTACATTCCCAGACTTCGAATTGCCACAACTTTGCCAAATCTAAGCCGATTTTCAATATCGAAGCCATTTTGATCATAATTTGGCATCTAGTTTAATTCTACATTTCAAGTTTATTACATTTTTGAAAAAAAAATATGTGTTTTTTTTGGCGAAAAAATCATAAGGGGGAACCCTTACCAATTTTGAAATTACATTCCCAGACTTCGAATTGCCACAACTTTGCCAAATCTAAGCCGATTTTCAATATCGAAGCCATTTTGATCATAATTTGGCATCTAGTTTAATTCTACATCTCAAGTTTATTAATTTTTGAAAAAAAATAATTGTTTATTTTTTGCGAAAAAATCATAAGGGGGAACCCTTACCAATTTTGAAATTACATTCCCAGACTTCGAATTGCCACAACTTTGCCAAATCTAAGCCGATTTTCAATATCGAAGCCATTTTGATCATAATTTGGCATCTAGTTTAATTCTACATCTCAAGTTTATTAATTTTTGCAAAAAAATAATTGTGTATTTTTTGCGAAAAAAATCATAAGGGGGAACCCTTACCAATTTTGAAATTACATTCCCAGACTTCGAATTGCCACAACTTTGCCAAATCTAAGCCGATTTTCAATATCGAAGCCATTTTGATCATAATTTGGCATCTAGTTTAATTCTACATCTCAAGTTTATTCATTTTTGAAAAAAATAATTGTGTATTTTTTGCGAAAAAATCATAAGGGGAACCCTTACCAATTTTGAAATGACATTCCCAGACTTCGAATTGCCACAACTTTGCCAAATCTAAGCCGATTTTCAATATCGAAGCCATTTTGATCATAATTTGGCATCTAGTTTAATTCTACATCTCAAGTTTATTAATTTTTGAAAAAATAATTGTGTATTTTTTGCGAAAAAATCATAAGGGGGAACCCTTACCAATTTTGAAATTACATTCCCAGACTTCGAATTGCCGCAACTTTGCCAAATCTAAGCCGATTTTCAATATCGAAGCCATTTTGATCATAATTTGGCATCTAGTTTAATTCTACATCTCAAGTTTATTAATTTTTGCAAATAAATAATTGTGTATTTTTTGCGAAAAAATCATAAGGGGGAACCCTTACCAATTTTCAAATTACATTCCCAGACTTCGAATTGCCACAACTTTGCCAAATCTAAGCCGATTTTTAATATCGAAGCCATTTTGATCATAGTTTGGCATCTAGTTTAATTCTACATCTCAAGTTTATTAATTTTTGAAAAAAAAATTGTGTATTTTTTGCGAAAAAAGCATAAGGGGGGAACCCTCACCAGTTTTGAAATGCCATCCCCAGACTTCGAATTGCCGCAACTTTGCCAAATCTCAGCCGATTTTCAATATCGAAGCCATTTTGATCATAATTTGGCATCTAGTTTAATTCTACATCTCAAGTTTATTAATTTTTGCAAAAAAATAATTGTGTATTTTTTGCGAAAAAATCATAAGGGGGAACCCTTACCAATTTTGAAATTACATTCCCAGACTTCGAATTGCCACAACTTTGCCAAATCTAAGCCGATTTTCAATATCGAAGCCATTTTGATCATAATTTGGCATCTAGTTTAATTCTACATCTCAAGTTTATTACATTTTTGAAAAAAAATAATGTGTATTTTTTGGCGAAAAAATCATAAGGGGGAACCCTTACCAATTTTCAAATTACATTCCCAGACTTCGAATTGCCACAACTTTGCCAAATCTAAGCCGATTTTCAATATCGAAGCCATTTTGATCATAATTTGGCATCTAGTTTAATTCTACATCTCAAGTTTATTAATTTTTGAAAAAAAAAATTGTGTATTTTTTGCGAAAAAAGCATAAGGGGGAACCCTTACCAATTTTGAAATGACATTCCCAGACTTCGAATTGCCACAACTTTGCCAAATCTAAGCCGATTTTCAATATCGAAGCCATTTTGATCATAATTTGGCATCTAGTTTAATTCTACATCTCAAGTTTATTACATTTTTGAAAAAAAATAATTGTGTATTTTTTTGGCGAAAAAAATCATAAGGGGGAACCCTTACCAATTTTGAAATGACATTCCCAGACTTCGAATTGCCGCAACTTTGCCAAATCTAAGCCGATTTTCAATATCGAAGCCATTTTGATCATAATTTGGCATCTAGTTTAATTCTACATTTCAAGTTTATTAATTTTTAAAAAAAAATAATTGTGTATTTTTTGCGAAAAAATCATAAGGGGGAACCCTTACCAATTTTGAAATTACATTCCCAGACTTCGAATTGCCACAACTTTGCCAAATCTAAGCCGATTTTCAATATCGAAGCCATTTTGATCATAATTTGGCATCTAGTTTAATCCTACATCTCAAGTTTATACATTTTTGAAAAAAAATATATTTTTTTTTGGCGAAAAAAGCATAAGGCGGAACCCTTACCAATTTTCAAATGACATTCCCAGACTTCGAATTGCCACAACTTTATCAAATCTAAACCGATTGTCAATATCGAGGCCATTTTGATCATAATTTGGCATCTAGTTTAATTCTACATCTCAAGTTTATTACATTTTTGAAAAAAAATATTGTGTATTTTTGGCGAAAAAAGCATAAGGGGGAACCCTTACCAATTTTCAAATGACATTCCCAGACTTCGAATTGCCGCAACTTTGCCAAATCTAAGCCGATTTTCAATATCGAAGCCATTTTGATCATAATTTGGCATCTAGTTTAATTCTACATCTCAAGTTTATTACATTTTTGAAAAAAAAATTGTGTATTTTTGCGAAAAAAGCATAAGGGGGAACCCTTACCAATTTTGAAATTACATTCCCAGACTTCGAATTGCCGCAACTTTGCCAAATCTAAGCCGATTTTCAATATCGAAGCCATTTTGATCATAATTTGGCATCTAGTTTAATTCTACATCTCAAGTTTATTACATTTTTGAAAAAAAATATATTGTGTATTTTTTGCGAAAAAATCATAAGGGGGAACCCTTACCAATTTTGAAATTACATTCCCAGACTTCGAATTGCCACAACTTTGCCAAATCTAAGCCGATTTTCAATATCGAAGCCATTTTGATCATAATTTGGCATCTAGTTTAATTCTACATCTCAAGTTTATTAATTTTTGCAAATAAATAATTGTGTATTTTTTGCGAAAAAATCATAAGGGGGAACCCTCACCAATTTTGAAATTACATTCCCAGACTTCGAATTGCCACAACTTTGCCAAATCTAAGCCGATTTTCAATATCGAAGCCATTTTGATCATAATTTGGCATCTAGTTTAATTCTACATCTCAAGTTTATTAATTTTTAAAAAAAAAAATTGTGTATATTTTGCGAAAAAAGCATAAGGGGGAACCCTTACCAATTTTGAAATTACATTCCCAGACTTCGAATTGCCACAACTTTGCCAAATCTAAGCCGATTTTCAATATCGAAGCCATTTTGATCATAATTTGGCATCTAGTTTAATTCTACATCTCAAGTTTATTAATTTTTGCAAAAAAATAATTGTGTATTTTTTGCGAAAAAAATCATAAGGGGGAACCCTTACCAATTTTCAAATGACATTCCCAGACTTCGAATTGCCGCAACTTTGCCAAATCTAAGCCGATTTTCAATATCGAAGCCATTTTGATCATAATTTGGCATCTAGTTTAATTCTACATCTCAAGTTTATACATTTTTGAAAAAAAATAATTGTGTATTTTTTGCGAAAAAATCATAAGGGGGAACCCTTACCAATTTTGAAATTACATTCCCAGACTTCGAATTGCCGCAACTTTGCCAAATCTAAGCCGATTTTCAATATCGAAGCCATTTTGATCATAATTTGGCATCTAGTTTAATTCTACATCTCAAGTTTATTCATTTTTGAAAAAAAATAATTGTGTATTTTTTGCGAAAAAATCATAAGGGGGAACCCTTACCAATTTTGAAATTACATTCCCAGACTTCGAATTGCCACAACTTTGCCAAATCTAAGCCGATTTTCAATATCGAAGCCATTTTGATCATAATTTGGCATCTAGTTTAATTCTTCATTTCAAGTTTATTAATTTTTAAAAAAAATAATTGTGTATTTTTTGCGAAAAATTCATAAGGGGGAACCCTTACCAATTTTGAAATTACATTCCCAGACTTCGAATTGGCACAACTTTGCCAAATCTAAGCCGATTTTCAATATCGAAGCCATTTTGATCATAATTTGGCATCTAGTTTAATCCTACATCTCAAGTTTATACATTTTTGAAAAAAAAAATATTTTTTATTTGGCGAAAAAAGCATAAGGGGGAACCCTTACCAATTTTGAAATTACATTCCCAGACTTCGAATTGCCACAACTTTGCCAAATCTAAGCCGATTTTCAATATCGAAGCCATTTTGATCATAATTTGGCATCTAGTTTAATTCTACATCTCAAGTTTATTAATTTTTGCAAATAAATAATTGTGTATTTTTTGCGAAAAAATCATAAGGGGGAACCCTTACCAATTTTCAAATTACATTTCCAGACTTCGAATTGCCACAACTTTGCCAAATCTAAGCCGATTTTTAATATCGAAGCCATTCTGATCATAGTTTGGCATCTAGTTTAATTCTACATCTCAAGTTTATTAATTTTTGAAAAAAAAATTGTGTATATTTTGCGAAAAACGCATAAGGGGGAACCCTCACCAGTTTTGAAATGCCATCCCCAGACTTCGAATTGACGCAACTTTGCCAAATCTCAGCCGATTTTCAATATCGAAGCCATTTTGATCATAATTTGGCATCTAGTTTAATTCTACATCTCAAGTTTATTAATTCTTGCAAAAAAATAATTGTGTATTTTTTGCGAAAAAATCATAAGGGGGAACCCTTACCAATTTTGAAATAACATTCCCAGACTTCGAATTGCCGCAACTTTGCCAAATCTAAGCCGATTTTCAATATCGAAGCCATTTTGATCATAATTTGGCATCTAGTTTAATTCTACATCTCAAGTTTATTAATTTTTGCAAATAAATAATTGTGTATTTTTTGCGAAAAAATCATAAGGGGGAACCCTTACCAATTTTCAAATTACATTTCCAGACTTCGAATTGCCACAACTTTGCCAAATCTAAGCCGATTTTTAATATCGAAGCCATTCTGATCATAGTTTGGCATCTAGTTTAATTCTACATCTCAAGTTTATTAATTTTTGAAAAAAAAATTGTGTATATTTTGCGAAAAAAGCATAAGGGGGAACCCTCACCAGTTTTGAAATGCCATCTCCAGACTTCGAATTGACGCAACTTTGCCAAATCTCAGCCGATTTTCAATATCGAAGCCATTTTGATCATAATTTGGCATCTAGTTTAATTCTACATCTCAAGTTTATTAATTCTTGCAAAAAAATAATTGTGTATTTTTTGCGAAAAAATCATAAGGGGGAACCCTTACCAATTTTGAAATTACATTCCCAGACTTCGAATTGCCACAACTTTGCCAAATCTAAGCCGATTTTCAATATCGAAGCCATTTTGATCATAATTTGGCATCTAGTTTAATCCTTCATCTCAAGTTTATTACATTTTTGAACAAAAAATAATTATTTTTTTTTGGCGAAAAAAGCATAAGGGGGAACCCTTACCAATTTTCAAATGACATTCCCAGACTTCGAATTGCCACAACTTTATCAAATCTAAACCGATTGTCAATATCGAGGCCATTTTGATCATAATTTGGCATCTAGTTTAATTCTATATCTCAAGTTTATACATTTTTGAAAAAAAAAAATGTTTTTTTTTTTGGCGAAAAAAGCATAAGGCGGAACCCTTACCAATTTTCAAATGACATTCCCAGACTTCGAATTGCCACAACTTTATCAAATCTAAACCGATTGTCAATATCGAGGCCATTTTGATCATAATTTGGCATCTAGTTTAATTCTATATCTCAAGTTTATACATTTTTGAAAAAAAAAAATGTTTATTTTTTTGGCGAAAAAAGCATAGGGGGGAACCCTTACCAATTTTCAAATGACATTCCCAGACTTCGAATTGCCGCAACTTTGCCAAATCTAAGCCGATTTTCAATATCGAAGCCATTTTGATCATAATTTGGCATCTAGTTTAATTCTAAATTTCAAGTTTATTAATTTTTTAAAAAAAATAATTGTGTATTTTTTGCGAAAAAAACATAAGGGGGAACCCTTACCAATTTTGAAATTACATTCCCAGACTTCGAATTGCCACAACTTTGCCAAATCTAAGCCGATTTTCAATATCGAAGCCATTTTGATCATAATTTGGCATCTAGTTTAATCCTTCATCTCAAGTTTATACATTTTTGAAAAAAAAATATATTTTTTTTTGGCGAAAAAAGCATAAGGCGGAACCCTTACCAATTTTCAAATGACATTCCCAGACTTCGAATTGCCACAACTTTATCAAATCTAAACCGATTGTCAATATCGAGGCCATTTTGATCATAATTTGGCATCTAGTTTAATTCTATATCTCAAGTTTATACATTTTTGAAAAAAAAATATATTTTTTTTTGGCGAAAAAAGCATAAGGCGGAACCCTTACCAATTTTCAAATGACATTCCCAGACTTCGAATTGCCACAACTTTATCAAATCTAAACCGATTGTCAATATCGAGGCCATTTTGATCATAATTTGGCATCTAGTTTAATTCTATATCTCAAGTTTATACATTTTTGAAAAAAAAAAATGTTTGGCGAAAAAAGCATAAGGGGGAACCCTTACCAATTTTGAAATTACATTCCCAGACTTCGAATTGCCACAACTTTATCAAATCTAAACCGATTGTCAATATCGAGGCCATTTTGATCATAATTTGGCATCTAGTTTAATTCTATATCTCAAGTTTATACATTTTTGAAAAAAAAATATATTTTTTTTTGGCGAAAAAAGCATAAGGCGGAACCCTTACCAATTTTCAAATGACATTCCCAGACTTCGAATTGCCACAACTTTATCAAATCTAAGCCGATTTTCAATATCGAAGCCATTTTGATCATAATTTGGCATCTAGTTTAATCCTACATCTCAAGTTTATACATTTTTGAAAAAAAAATATATTTTTTTTTGGCGAAAAAAGCATAAGGCGGAACCCTTACCAATTTTCAAATGACATTCCCAGACTTCGAATTGCCACAACTTTATCAAATATAAACCGATTGTCAATATCGAGGCCATTTTGATCATAATTTGGCATCTAGTTTAATTCTACATCTCAAGTTTATTAATTTTTGAAAAAAAAAATTGTGTATTTTTTGCGAAAAAAGCATAAGGGGGAACCCTCACCAATTTTGAAATGCCATCCCCAGACTTCTAATTGCCGCAACTTTGCCAAATCTCAGCCGATTTTCAATATCGAAGCCATTTTGATCATAATTTGGCATCTAGTTTAATTCTACATCTCAAGTTTATTAATTTTTGCAAAAAAATAATTGTGTATTTTTTGCGAAAAAATCATAAGGGGGAACCCTTACCAATTTTGAAATTACAATCCCAGACTTCGAATTGCCACAACTTTGCCAAATCTAAGCCGATTTTCAATATCGAAGCCATTTTGATCATAATTTGGCATCTAGTTTAATTCTTCTATCTCAAGTTTATTAATTTTTAAAAAAAATAATTGTGTATTTTTTGCGAAAAAAATCATAAGGGGGAACCCTTACCAATTTTGAAATTACATTCCCAGACTTCGAATTGGCACAACTTTGCCAAATCTAAGCCGATTTTCAATATCGAAGCCATTTTGATCATAATTTGGCATCTAGTTTAATCCTACATCTCAAGTTTATACATTTTTGAAAAAAAAAATATTTTTTATTTGGCGAAAAAAGCATAAGGGGGAACCCTTACCAATTTTGAAATTACATTCCCAGACTTCGAATTGCCACAACTTTGCCAAATCTAAGCCGATTTTCAATATCGAAGCCATTTTGATCATAATTTGGCATCTAGTTTAATTCTACATCTCAAGTTTATTAATTTTTGCAAATAAATAATTGTGTATTTTTTGCGAAAAAATCATAAGGGGGAACCCTTACCAATTTTCAAATTACATTTCCAGACTTCGAATTGCCACAACTTTGCCAAATCTAAGCCGATTTTCAATATCGAAGCCATTCTGATCATAGTTTGGCATCTAGTTTAATTCTACATCTCAAGTTTATTAATTTTTGAAAAAAAAATTGTGTATTTTTTGCGAAAAAAGCATAAGGGGGAACCCTCACCAATTTTGAAATGCCATCCCCAGACTTCGAATTGACGCAACTTTGCCAAATCTCAGCCGATTTTCAATATCGAAGCCATTTTGATCATAATTTGGCATCTAGTTTAATTCTACATCTCAAGTTTATTAATTTTTGCAAAAAAATAATTGTGTATTTTTTGCGAAAAAATCATAAGGGGGAACCCTTACAAATTTTGAAATTACAATCCCAGACTTCGAATTGCCACAACTTTGCCAAATCTAAGCCGATTTTCAATATCGAAGCCATTTTGATCATAATTTGGCATCTAGTTTAATTCTTCTGTTCAAGTTTATTAATTTTTAAAAAAAAATAATTGTGTATTTTTTGCGAAAAAATCATAAGGGGGAACCCTTACCAATTTTGAAATTACATTCCCAGACTTCGAATTGGCACAACTTTGCCAAATCTAAGCCGATTTTCAATATCGAAGCCATTTTGATCATAATTTGGCATCTAGTTTAATCCTACATCTCAAGTTTATACATTTTTGAAAAAAAAAAATATTTTTTATTTGGCGAAAAAAGCATAAGGGGGAACCCTTACCAATTTTGAAATTACATTCCCAGACTTCGAATTGCCACAACTTTGCCAAATCTAAGCCGATTTTCAATATCGAAGCCATTTTGATCATAATTTGGCATCTAGTTTAATTCTACATCTCAAGTTTATTAATTTTTGCAAATAAATAATTGTGTATTTTTTGCGAAAAAATCATAAGGGGGAACCCTTACCAATTTTCAAATTACATTTCCAGACTTCGAATTGCCACAACTTTGCCAAATCTAAGCCGATTTTTAATATCGAAGCCATTCTGATCATAGTTTGGCATCTAGTTTAATTCTACATCTCAAGTTTATTAATTTTTGAAAAAAAAATTGTGTATATTTTGCGAAAAAAGCATAAGGGGGAACCCTCACCAGTTTTGAAATGCCATCCCCAGACTTCGAATTGACGCAACTTTGCCAAATCTCAGCCGATTTTCAATATCGAAGCCATTTTGATCATAATTTGGCATCTAGTTTAATTCTACATCTCAAGTTTATTAATTTTTGCAAAAAAATAATTGTGTATTTTTTGCGAAAAAATCATAAGGGGGAACCCTTACCAATTTTGAAATAACATTCCCAGACTTCGAATTGCCGCAACTTTGCCAAATCTAAGCCGATTTTTAATATCGAAGCCATTCTGATCATAGTTTGGCATCTAGTTTAATTCTATATCTCAAGTTTATTAATTTTTGAAAAAAAAATTGTGTATTTTTTGCGAAAAAAGCATAAGGGGGAACCCTCACCAATTTTGAAATGCCATCCCCAGACTTCTAATTGCCGCAACTTTGCCAAATCTCAGTCGATTTTCAATATCGAAGCCATTTTGATCATAATTTGGCATCTAGTTTAATTCTTCATTTCAAGTTTATTAATTTTTAAAAAAAATAATTGTGTATTTTTTGCGAAAAAATCATAAGGGGGAACCCTTACCAATTTTGAAATTACATTCCCAGACTTCGAATTGCCACAACTTTGCCAAATCTAAGCCGATTTTCAATATCGAAGCCATTTTGATCATAATTTGGCATCTAGTTTAATTCTACATCTCAAGTTTATTAATTTTTGCAAATAAATAATTGTGTATTTTTTGCGAAAAAATCATAAGGGGGAACCCTCACCAATTTTGAAATGCCATCCCCAGACTTCTAATTGCCGCAACTTTGCCAAATCTCAGTCGATTTTCAATATCGAAGCCATTTTGATCATAATTTGGCATCTAGTTTAATTCTTCATTTCAAGTTTATTAATTTTTAAAAAAAAAAAATTGTGTATATTTTGCGAAAAAATCATAAGGGGGAACCCTTACCAATTTTGAAATTACATTCCCAGACTTCGAATTGCCACAACTTTGCCAAATCTAAGCCGATTTTCAATATCGAAGCCATTTTGATCATAATTTGGCATCTAGTTTAATCCTTCATCTCAAGTTTATACATTTTTGAAAAAAAATATATATTTTTTTGGCGAAAAAAGCATAAGGCGGAACCCTTACCAATTTTCAAATGACATTCCCAGACTTCGAATTGCCACAACTTTATCAAATATAAACCGATTGTCAATATCGAGGCCATTTTGATCATAATTTGGCATCTAGTTTAATTCTACATCTCAAGTTTATTAATTTTTGAAAAAAAAAATTGTGTATTTTTTGCGAAAAAAGCATAAGGGGGAACCCTCACCAATTTTGAAATGCCATCCCCAGACTTCTAATTGCCGCAACTTTGCCAAATCTCAGCCGATTTTCAATATCGAAGCCATTTTGATCATAATTTGGCATCTAGTTTAATTCTACATCTCAAGTTTATTAATTTTTGCAAAAAAATAATTGTGTATTTTTTGCGAAAGAATCATAAGGGGGAACCCTTACAAATTTTGAAATTACAATCCCAGACTTCGAATTGCCACAACTTTGCCAAATCTAAGCCGATTTTCAATATCGAAGCCATTTTGATCATAATTTGGCATCTAGTTTAATTCTTCATTTCAAGTTTATTAATTTTTAAAAAAAATAATTGTGTATTTTTTGCGAAAAATTCATAAGGGGGAACCCTTACCAATTTTGAAATTACATTCCCAGACTTCGAATTGGCACAACTTTGCCAAATCTAAGCCGATTTTCAATATCGAAGCCATTTTGATCATAATTTGGCATCTAGTTTAATTCTACATCTCAAGTTTATTACATTTTTGAAAAAAAATAATTGTTTATTTTTTGGCGAAAAAATCATAAGGGGGAACCCTTACCAATTTTCAAATTACATTCCCAGACTTCGAATTGCCACAACTTTGCCAAATCTAAGCCGATTTTCAATATCGAAGCCATTTTGATCATAATTTGGCATCTAGTTTAATTCTACATCTCAAGTTTATTA
The DNA here is from genome assembly GCA_035045305.1 of Drosophila maculinotata. Classification (NCBI taxonomy): domain Eukaryota; kingdom Metazoa; phylum Arthropoda; class Insecta; order Diptera; family Drosophilidae; genus Drosophila; species Drosophila maculinotata. The sequence continues at coordinate 16,171 of JAWNPD010000008.1, forward strand.
ATTTTTGCAAATAAATAATTGTGTATTTTTTGCGAAAAAATCATAAGGGGGAACCCTTACCAATTTTCAAATGTACATCTCCAGACTTCGAATTGCCGCAACTTTGCCAAATCTAAGCCGATTTTCAATATCGAAGCCATTTTGATCATAATTTGGCATCTAGTTTAATTCTACATCTCAAGTTTATTAATTTTTAAAAAAAAAATTGTGTATATTTTGCGAAAAAATCATAAGGGGGAACCCTTACCAATTTTGAAATTCCATTCCCAGACTTCGAATTGCCGCAACTTTGCCAAATCTAAGCCGATTTTCAATATCGAAGCCATTTTGATCATAATTTGGCATCTAGTTTAATTCTTCATCTCAAGTTTATTACATTTTTGAAAAAAAATAATTGTGTATTTTTTGGCGAAAAAATCATAAGGGGGAACCCTTACCAATTTTCAAATTACATTCCCAGACTTCGAATTGCCACAACTTTGCCAAATCTAAGCCGATTTTCAATATCGAAGCCATTTTGATCATAATTTGGCATCTAGTTTAATTCTACATCTCAAGTTTATTAATTTTTGAAAAAAAAAATTGTGTATTTTTTGCGAAAAAAGCATAAGGGGGAACCCTCACCAATTTTGAAATGCCATCCCCAGACTTCTAATTGCCGCAACTTTGCCAAATCTCAGCCGATTTTCAATATCGAAGCCATTTTGATCATAATTTGGCATCTAGTTTAATTCTACATCTCAAGTTTATTAATTTTTGCAAAAAAATAATTGTGTATTTTTTGCGAAAAAATCATAAGGGGGAACCCTTACCAATTTTGAAATTACATTCCCAGACTTCGAATTGCCACAACTTTGCCAAATCTAAGCCGATTTTCAATATCGAAGCCATTTTGATCATAATTTGGCATCTAGTTTAATTCTTCATCTCAAGTTTATTAATTTTTAAAAAAAATAATTGTGTATTTTTTGCGAAAAAATCATAAGGGGGAACCCTTACCAATTTTGAAATGCCATCCCCAGACTTCGAATTGCCGCAACTTTGCCAAATCTCAGCCGATTTTCAATATCGAAGCCATTTTGATCATAATTTGGCATCTAGTTTAATTCTACATCTCAAGTTTATTAATTTTTGCAAATAAATAATTGTGTATTTTTTGCGAAAAAATCATAAGGGGGAACCCTTACCAATTTTGAAATTACATTCCCAGACTTCGAATTGCCACAACTTTGCCAAATCTAAGCCGATTTTCAATATCGAAGCCATTTTGATCATAATTTGGCATCTAGTTTAATCCTTCATCTCAAGTTTATACATTTTTGAAAAAAAATATATATTTTTTTGGCGAAAAAAGCATAAGGCGGAACCCTTACCAATTTTCAAATGACATTCCCAGACTTCGAATTGCCACAACTTTATCAAATATAAACCGATTGTCAATATCGAGGCCATTTTGATCATAATTTGGCATCTAGTTTAATTCTACATCTCAAGTTTATTAATTTTTGAAAAAAAAATTGTGTATTTTTTGCGAAAAAAGCATAAGGGGGAACCCTCACCAATTTTGAAATGCCATCCCCAGACTTCTAATTGCCGCAACTTTGCCAAATCTCAGCCGATTTTCAATATCGAAGCCATTTTGATCATAATTTGGCATCTAGTTTAATTCTACATCTCAAGTTTATTAATTTTTGCAAAAAAATAATTGTGTATTTTTTGCGAAAGAATCATAAGGGGGAACCCTTACAAATTTTGAAATTACAATCCCAGACTTCGAATTGCCACAACTTTGCCAAATCTAAGCCGATTTTCAATATCGAAGCCATTTTGATCATAATTTGGCATCTAGTTTAATTCTTCATTTCAAGTTTATTAATTTTTAAAAAAAAATAATTGTGTATTTTTTGCGAAAAATTCATAAGAAGGAACCCTTACCAATTTTGAAATGCCATCCCCAGACTTCGAATTGACGCAACTTTGCCAAATCTCAGCCGATTTTCAATATCGAAGCCATTTTGATCATAATTTGGCATCTAGTTTAATTCTACATCTCAAGTTTATTAATTTTTGCAAATAAATAATTGTGTATTTTTTGCGAAAAAATCATAAGGGGGAACCCTTACCAATTTTCAAATTACATTTCCAGACTTCGAATTGCCACAACTTTGCCAAATCTAAGCCGATTTTTAATATCGAAGCCATTCTGATCATAGTTTGGCATCTAGTTTAATTCTACATCTCAAGTTTATTAATTTTTGAAAAAAAAATTGTGTATATTTTGCGAAAAAAGCATAAGGGGGAACCCTCACCAATTTTGAAATTACATTCCCAGACTTCGAATTGCCACAACTTTGCCAAATCTAAGCCGATTTTCAATATCGAAGCCATTTTGATCATAATTTGGCATCTAGTTTAATCCTTCATCTCAAGTTTATACATTTTTGAAAAAAAAATATATTTTTTTTTGGCGAAAAAAGCATAAGGCGGAACCCTTACCAATTTTCAAATGACATTCCCAGACTTCGAATTGCCACAACTTTATCAAATCTAAACCGATTGTCAATATCGAGGCCATTTTGATCATAATTTGGCATCTAGTTTAATTCTATATCTCAAGTTTATACATTTTTGAAAAAAAAATTGTTTTTTTTTTGGCGAAAAAAGCATAAGGCGGAACCCTTACCAATTTTCAAATGACATTCCCAGACTTCGAATTGCCACAACTTTATCAAATCTAAACCGATTGTCAATATCGAGGCCATTTTGATCATAATTTGGCATCTAGTTTAATTCTATATCTCAAGTTTATACATTTTTGAAAAAAAAATTTTTTTTTTTTTGGCGAAAAAAGCATAAGGCGGAACCCTTACCAATTTTCAAATGACATTCCCAGACTTCGAATTGCCACAACTTTGCCAAATCTAAGCCGATTTTCAATATCGAAGCCATTTTGATCATAATTTGGCATCTAGTTTAATTCTACATTTCAAGTTTATTAATTTTTTAAAAAAAATAATTGTGTATTTTTTGCGAAAAAATCATAAGGGGGAACCCTTACCAATTTTGAAATTACATTCCCAGACTTCGAATTGCCACAACTTTGCCAAATCTAAGCCGATTTTCAATATCGAAGCCATTTTGATCATAATTTGGCATCTAGTTTAATCCTTCATCTCAAGTTTATACATTTTTGAAAAAAAAAATATATTTTTTTTTGGCGAAAAAAGCATAAGGCGGAACCCTTACCAATTTTCAAATGACATTCCCAGACTTCGAATTGCCACAACTTTATCAAATCTAAACCGATTGTCAATATCGAAGCCATTTTGATCATAATTTGGCATCTAGTTTAATTCTATATCTCAAGTTTATACATTTTTGAAAAAAAAATATATTTTTTTTTGGCGAAAAAAGCATAAGGCGGAACCCTTACCAATTTTCAAATGACATTCCCAGACTTCGAATTGCCACAACTTTATCAAATCTAAACCGATTGTCAATATCGAGGCCATTTTGATCATAATTTGGCATCTAGTTTAATTCTATATCTCAAGTTTATACATTTTTGAAAAAAAAATGTGTTTTTTGGCGAAAAAAAAGCATAGGGGGGAACCCTTACCAATTTTCAAATGACATTCCCAGACTTCGAATTGCCGCAACTTTGCCAAATCTAAGCCGATTTTCAATATCGAAGCCATTTTGATCATAATTTGGCATCTAGTTTAATTCTACATTTCAAGTTTATTAATTTTTTAAAAAAAATAATTGTGTATTATTTGCGAAAAAATCATAAGGGGGAACCCTCACCAATTTTGAAATGCCATCCCCAGACTTCTAATTGCCGCAACTTTGCCAAATCTCAGCCGATTTTCAATATCGAAGCCATTTTGATCATAATTTGGCATCTAGTTTAATTCTACATCTCAAGTTTATTAATTTTTGCAAAAAAATAATTGTGTATTTTTTGCGAAAAAATCATAAGGGGGAACCCTTACAAATTTTGAAATTACAATCCCAGACTTCGAATTGCCACAACTTTGCCAAATCTAAGCCGATTTTCAATATCGAAGCCATTTTGATCATAATTTGGCATCTAGTTTAATTCTACATTTCAAGTTTATTAATTTTTTAAAAAAAAATAATTGTGTATTTTTTGCGAAAAAATCATAAGGGGGAACCCTTACAAATTTTGAAATTACATTCCCAGACTTCGAATTGCCACAACTTTGCCAAATCTAAGCCGATTTTTAATATCGAAGCCATTCTGATCATAGTTTGGCATCTAGTTTAATTCTACATCCCAAGTTTATTAAATTTTGAAAAAAAATTGTGTATATTTTGCGAAAAAAGCATAAGGGGGAACCCTCACCAGTTTTGAAATGCCATCCCCAGACTTCGAATTGCCGCAACTTTGCCAAATCTCAGCCGATTTTCAATATCGAAGCCATTTTGATCATAATTTGGCATCTAGTTTAATTCTACATCTCAAGTTTATTAATTCTTGCAAAAAAATAATTGTGTATTTTTTGCGAAAAAAATCATAAGGGGGAACTCTTACCAATTTTGAAATAACATTCCCAGACTTCGAATTGCCGCAACTTTGCCAAATCTAAGCCGATTTTCAATATCGAAGCCATTTTGATCATAATTTGGCATCTAGTTTAATTCTACATTTCAAGTTTATTAATTTTTTAAAAAAAATAATTGTGTATTTTTTGCGAAAAAATCATAAGGGGGAACCCTTACCAATTTTGAAATTACATTCCCAGACTTCGAATTGCCACAACTTTTGCCAAATCTAAGCCGATTTTCAATATCGAAGCCATTTTGATCATAATTTGGCATCTAGTTTAATCCTTTATCTCAAGTTTATACATTTTTTGAAAAAAATATATATTTTTTATTGGGCGAAAAAAGCATAAGGCGGAACCCTTTTCAATTTTCAAATGACATTCCCAGACTTCGAATTGCCACAACTTTATCAAATCTAAACCGATTGTCAATATCGAGGCCATTTTGATCATAATTTGGCATCTAGTTTAATTCTATATCTCAAGTTTGTTAATTTTTTAAAAAAAATTGTGTATTTTTTGCGAAAAAAGCATAAGGGGGAACCCTCACCAATTTTGAAATGCCATCCCCAGACTTCTAATTGCTGCAACTTTGCCAAATCTCAGCCGATTTTCAATATCGAAGCCATTTTGATCATAATTTGGCATCTAGTTTAATTCTACATCTCAAGTTTATACATTTTTGAAAAAAAAAAATATTTTTATTTGGCGAAAAA